>JABFFE010000668.1:0-50486 GCA_013623625.1 Fusarium setosum | reverse complement strand
AGACTCAGATTACCAATTGGCTTGCGAATGCTCGACGTAGAGGCAAGGTTCAGGCTCCTCGCTCTACATCGCCACACTTTACCAGTTCCTGGTCCGGTCCCATTGACATCCCTCAACGCCGAGGAACTCCTGCTCTCGAAGCCATGAACCCTCTACAGCGATGGGAGCATTCGCCCCCAGAAAACGAACCGGCATCTGTCACTGCCATTGCCAGGGCCGTTACCGCGTCCTCTTCTGGCATTTCGTCAGGCCTCAACAGCCCCTTCAGCTTTAACTATACCGATGACGGCTCGAGCAGGTCCATTTGCAATCAGTCTTCAGCTAGTAGTTTGGGAACCTCGCACTCGAGCAATGGGTCGCTCGGATCAGCCTACTCTCACGGGTCTCGCAACTCGTGGGGTTCCTTTGGTTCAGCTCCATTCAACTCCCGTGGCCGACGTCGACGCCGCCGAAGGACTTCGGCAAAGCCGGCCAAAGAAGGCAAGACGAGCTTGTCGACTCCTCTCAAGACTTTCCAGTGTACATTCTGTACGGAAACGTTTAGAACCAAGCATGACTGGCAGCGCCATGAAAAGTCGCTGCACTTGTCCCTTGAGCGATGGGTGTGCTCGCCTCATGGGCCCCGAGCTGTCAACCCAGAGACTGGGATGCTGTCGTGTGTCTTTTGTGGCGAAGCCAACCCAGACGATGCACACATCGAAAGCCATAACCATTCGGCTTGCCAGGAGCGCACGCCGGAGGAGAGGACATTCTATCGAAAAGATCATCTCAACCAGCACTTGCGTCTGGTTCACAACATCAAGTTTCAGGACTGGTCGATGAAGTCGTGGAAGGTGGCAACGCCCGAAATCCGGTCCCGGTGTGGTTTCTGTGGTATCATAATGGATACTTGGACTATCCGAGTCGATCATCTGGCGGAGCATTTCAAGACTGGTTATTCCATGGCTGACTGGAAGGGTGACTGGGGTTTTGACAACCCTGTGCTCGATATGGTCGAGAACTCGATGCCTCCTTGTATGAGACCTCTGCAGTATCCTGTAGACAAGCTTCCAACGTCTAACTTTTGAAATAGATCTCATTCATTATGAACGCACCTCCCCGTTGCCATACGTAGCAAACCAGTCCCCGCCAGAGTCACCCCGCAATGCGTACGAGCTTATCAAACTGGAGATGGCCTTCTTCATGCGGAACTACGAGGACCAGCACGGACGACTCCCGAGCGACGAAGAGATGATGGTGGAAGGATGTCGTATTATTTTCGCCAGCGAATTGCTGTCCCTTCAAGGCATTGCAACGCTACCTTCCTGGCTTCGTGATATTATCATGAGCTCAGATACGCTTCAGCAAAAGGCGCGTTTCGGTCCCCTGCGAGGAGCCGCCGAAAACAGACTGGCTACTCTCAAAATTAACGGCAAGGACAACTTGTTCGAGGAGTGCCCCATGGAGGTGCAGCTCCAAGAGTTTGTCAAGGCCAAGAGGCTATTGGGCTTGACCGCGATGGACGACGAGCTCCAGGAGGAGGCTTGTCGCATCGTGGGCCGCGTCGAAGAAGTATCGACGCATCCTTCTGATGCTGTCGCCAACTGGCTACTGCGGCTGATCACTTCGTCCACCAACTGGCTCGCCCCTTTCCGTCGCCGAGCACATCTGCCACGAAGCGAGGATGTCAAGGATCATATCTGTCGGTCGACTGATCCCTTGTCCATTGATTCGACAATCCACAGCTATACTCGGCTAGAGCGAGAGCTAGGAGACTATCTCAAGATGCAACGGTCTCTGGGACTGGAACCAACTGACGAGGATCTCCAACGACAAGCTCGTATTATTATTTACGAATTCGACGACGGTTGGAACCAAACGGCGGCCGACAACGTGTCATGGCTAGAGAGCTTCAAAAACCGACATTCGTCAGCAACTGAGAGCTCTCCCGCCTTCTCGCTTCAACCTAGCACCGCCTCGACTCTCGGTCGAACTACGACCACCAACGCTACCACAACATCCCCTGATTGTCCTGTACTTCGAGGCTGCCCGAATCTTGGCATGGACAACTATACCGCCCATCAACCTGGCCCATACTTCCTCAACGACGCCAACTGTTACCGTCGGTTGGCCAAGGAACTGGGCAGATGGGTTGGTGGCACCATGTCGGCAAACAACCCTAACCAGCATGTTCCGACCGACGCGGAACTGCAACATCAAGCACGCTGGATCCTCTACGACGAGTAAGTCTCCTGAACTTTCGAGAGCTAGACGATGAACTGACGAGAATGTAGTGATGATCCATGGAACCAGACTGCTGCGGATAACGCCGAGTGGCTGCAAAGATTCAAGCGAGATGTTGGGATCCTCAAGACAGATGGTCCTGGTCTGCCTGTGTGCGATGCTTGGGCTCTTGAACAAGGCGGTTCAGGATTTGCACCGCCATACGCCTGCCCTAAGGCATCAGTTGATCCCTTCCCGGCGAATGTCCAGGTGACAATGGGACAAGGAGGCAAATCACTCCCAGCGGCTGTCGCGAACAGCTATCTCGAAAACTTGACATCTCAGGCAGCACGTCCAGCCACGGTGTTCTGCTCTCGAGAGCTTGAGCGTGGTCTGGTCGAATACGTGGAAGGCCATGTGCTGAGCACAGGACGAATGCCTTCGGATGCCATGATTCAGGAACGGGGACGACAGATCCTCGACTCGAACTCTACAGCTGCTGAAGACACCGACTTGCTGCAGAAGTTCAAGGACATGGTGGCCAAGAAGGTTCCGAATGCGCTGCCGGCGGATGACGCTATGGCGACTGCATCCGCCATGCCCAGTAACATGGACGTGCACCTTTCGGACGAGGACCTGAACAATATCCTGCAAGACATGAACTTTGAGTTTGATGCTCAAGACTTTGACGGTGTTACGATGGAAGGGCTACAAGACACGGGCGGTGTTAGTCTGAACATAACGGGCTTTAACGACTAGGGCCCGCTATATACGATTGAGGAGGTGTATTGATGGTGATGAGCGTTTAAAAGAAGACGAAAAGAAGGGAAAGGAATGAAAATTCGTAGGCATTCTCAACAAGACATGACATGGCATAATATGCGATACATGGTTGGTTTTACAGGTGGATATATCAGGGACAACGGGATCTTGGGACGGTGTCTGTTTTACATGGATGTACAGTTGTGGCTCTGGCTGGAAAATAACAAGATACCAATATTCAAAAAACTTGCCAATAATAGAAACACATTCACCGGTGATGGGCGAACCTAATATTGTCTAAGACCTGGTCTTGAACAGATGCGGGCGAGACCATGTGTCGCATGCGGACAACGGGGAAGCTGGAGATGGGGCGGGCCTTCCGAAGACGGCATTCGTCTGTGACGTTGCCGGTGGCTTGGTCTCGAGGCAGGTACGCCGCCCAAAGAGGCCCGCTCCAATATTACATGCGCAGAAGCAACGAGACAAGTCAATTCCCTTTGGTTTTATCTCCAACACACGACGCGTCGATTTCAGCCTCCAATGCCGCTGCACCGGACCTTTAGGCCGCTGCTCTTTGAAATTCGGTCACAAAGGGCCTCATTTCTACGCCAAAGAGAGGCTGCGACGTGACGACCAAGTGAGGTGATTGGCACCTGCCTGTAGATCAGTACCCAGCCCGAGGCTCGCGCTGGGAGGCGCCGTCTCGTCTCAGCAATGCCGACTTATCTATGCCACGGATTTCGGTGGCATCGCCGCGGCATCCGCATCTTTGTCATCCTCAACGACCTCGAGGACGCGGCTCCCAACTGGATCATTGGGCCTGCGACATCATCCTCCATCGTCTCGCAGTTCTACACCTCGTATGACTTTTTACCCAAGCCTGCTCCGCCAACACCTCCCGGCGTCAGCAAGAGCAATACTGAGCCCCAGGATCAGCATCAACATGTCGATGATGACCATTCCCTCCCGTCGTCGCGCGTGCCTGTCGCGCAGGATGGAGTCCTCATGCATTCGTGGTCGGCGGTAAAGCTGCTGGAGGAGTTTGACCCGGATGAAACCGTCACGGCGTCCAGGCCGTACGCCTATGTCGCGGATCATGTGGTGCGGGTGGATTTGAGCGTTGACGTGGCTGGTGAGATGGCCAGGTACTACGAGAAGATGACGGGAGACGACGGGTGGATTGTGAAACTGAGGGACGAGTTGCAGGATGGAGAGCCGGTGAGATGGTATGTTGTTGTTTGTGGTGATGAGGTCCGGGAGGTACCTGGTGAGAGTGACGATGAGGACGGTGAAACGGAGTATTCTTACGAGGAATCTGAGGAAGAGCGGGAGAGAAAGTATGAGGGCATTTTGGATGACTCGCCATCCGAGTATGACGACGACGAGGACGAGGTTCTCACAGTGCTTGAGGATATCCCCGAGGAGCCGGATGAACTCCTAACACCAAGACCACGTGTATACGAAGAGCCTGACATTGAGTACCCGATACGGCCTGGGGACCTCGTTCCTGAAAGGTTGTCAACTTCAACAGCGTCGTCACTATGGCCGTTACCATTACCGCAAGAAGAGTCAAACGTGCCGAGACTGGGGACACCAGACGTTGGCGTGTCTCTCCATCAATCTGAAGAATTCATCCCATCACGGTTTTCGTCATCGACGGCATCAGGACTCTACCACGACCAAGACCGCCTGATGGTCGAGCCGGAGGAATTTGCATTGGCGCAGTCGCCAGCCCGGACTCCTATACGGGAGGAAGCCCCGGATATCATGATGCCTCTAAGACCGGAAGAGCTTGTTGTGTCAACATCAGCATCACCGTCGACACCTACACCTCCACAGGAAGAGGTGGGCTTGGCATTAAACCCGCATGAGGAGGTTATACCGCCTCGGTCGCCTTCACCAATGTCGCCGGATTCTTCGAGACAAGCACCCACAGATTTGAGTGAGTTGAACAGACCGGAGCAGATGAAGCCTCCGCCTCGCCCTCCCCGACCTCCTCACACACCGGATCTTTCGATATATGAACAGGCAGATCCGAATGTATTCTACGGATTGGACCAAGTGCATCCTCCTCACCCTCCTCGGTCACCTTCACCGGCGACGTCGAGTCCAGAGAAAGAGATAGGGACGGCAATAAGTCAACCTGAGGAGGTGCTACCACGCACGCCTTCACCAATGTCGCCCAATCCACTACAGCAGGGGCCGTTAGGGCCGCTATTCCAGAAGCCCGATGAGTTCATACCGCCACGAACGCCTTCACCTATGTCACCGTACCCTCTACAACAAGAACCGTTGGGGTCGACAGTACGCAAGCCTGAGGAGGCTATTCCACCTCAAACACCATCACCAATGTCACCAAACCCTGTGCAACACGAGCCACTAGGATCAGCAGCAGCTATAACTGAGGAGACAATACTACCTCGAACCCCGTCGCCAATGTCACCGAATCCTCCATCACAAGATCAACCGACTTCTGTAACCTTAGGCGAGCCCGACGAAGTCGTGACGGAGCAGCCACCCCTGCCGACGACACCAAAGCAAAACCAGTCTCAGGTACCGGAAAATGGCGTGGAACAAGAAGCAAAAGACGAAGTTTCAGGAGTGTCAACGAGCCTGACGACGCCGACATTGGTTCAAAAGGAGACGCCGGATCCCAATTTGTCAGATCAACCCAGAGAGGCCTTGATACGAACGCCATCACCAATGTCGCCAGCACGTATACTACAACAGATGCCTCGACCTGATGTGCCCCCACCGCCAGAGCCGACAGATACTGTCAAGGTCCCTCCACCTACACCTCCAAAGGCCCGATCTGCAGAGGAAGAAGAACCAGAAATAAGGCCAAAAGCAAATATTGAAGAACAGCCCCGACCCGAGGTCGCCGTCGAAGCCACATCGTCAACGTCCATGGCATTTGAAGGCGAGATGTCAAGTTCAGCAGCCGAGCTGGAGGATGAGGAGACTGTTTGGGAACCTCATCCGTCACCAGTGTCTGACTATGACTGGCGTGGGGATTCGGAACAGAATGTGCGGATGGAAGAAGAGGGCGTGAGAGCGCCGCCGCCGTCTCGAGTGCCGACTCGGCAGGCAAGTGTCGTGACTCAACCTCGGCCGAGTATCTCGTCTCAATATCAGGCGACTGCCTCGACTCAACATCAACCCAGTTTCTCGGCCCAGCACCAGCCCAGTATCTCAGCCCAGCATCAACCCAGTATCTCGACCCAACCTACTGAAGCTGGAAAACCCGATGGTGGGCATCATCACCCTAGGATGAGTCGAAGACCATCTGTGGCTGAGGGGCTTAAGAGGCTGTTCAGGAAGGGGCATAATCAGAAGGGAAGTGGATAGGTTGATGAGGGTGGCAGGGGAAAAGGAGTTTGTTTTTCCGAATTGCATCAATGGTCTGAGATGCTTTGTAACTATTCCTTGTATGAATTATTGTATTATTGGCAATCATGGGCAACAAAGGGGTTGTTTGGGAGTTTGTATGGGAGTGAGTCGAGGAACAAGCGGTTGTTGAATACTCGGGTATTGTGTAAATTTGGCACATAATTAGGTACCTATGCATGGCTTTAAACTTCACCAACGTCAATTAACAAAACAAGTTTTATATGCCATTTCAATTTTCCTTTTTTTTTCTTCTCCAGTTATTCCAAAACCCCAAGAAAAGAAAAGATGAGATTGCATTGTCGAGCCGTAGATCCTCATCATCCATTGTCAGAGTCACGTGTAACCAAGACATGTTGCGACGTCACAGACGGCACCTACCAACCGACACCAACATGCTCCAACCACTAGCTCGCTACTAAGACGCCTCCCACTCGACCCCAAGTGAGAATGCATCTTACAACCTCAATTGCGTGGCGTCCTGCTTAGCCCTCGAGCTGTCTGCCTGAATCTTGGGATTCCGCAGCCTTTACTCTACCGCCGTCGAGCTTTGGGTCCCCCTTTCCTCGACACCCTCCGAGCTCCTGAACCGCATCCGTACCGACCTCCCACAACCTCCTCCTGATGACCCACCCCGATCCCGGCGGCACCGCTCCGGCCGCCGAGTCGTTTGCTCAGACGGGCGCCGAATTCACCCTCGACGACAGCGACTCCGAGGACCTCCGGTCGGCCGTCGGCGGGAGCGAGGCGTACGAGATGCGAGAGAGGGACAGGCAGAGGGATCGCGTAGGGGGCGGCCCCAGCGCGATATGGGATGCCGACGACGATTCGCATCCCCTTGTGGGGAGACGTCCGCGCAGTCCTGGCTCCGTGGCGAGCTTCCAGCTGTATACTCCTGACGAGGATCGCGCGGTGCGGCGCAAGTTTGACCGCAAGCTCGTCCTCTTTGTAGCGCTGCTTTTCATGCTGAGCTTTCTCGACCGGTCCAGTACGTCCACAACCACTGATCTTTCATGCACCTTGAAAAGCTAACAATCACTCTAGATATCGGCAACGCCCGTATAGCAGGCATGGACGAGGACCTCCAGTCCGACCCGCCCCGCGACGACTGGTACGAGTGGGCCCTGACGGCCTTTTACATTTCCTACATTGCCTTTGAGTGGATGTCACTACTCTGGAAGATGATCCCCGCGCACATCTTCGTGTCCATGGTCGTCCTGACCTGGGGTCTCACGGCGTCCCTGCAGGCCATCGCCACGTCGTACCCCGTCCTCATCGCGCTGCGGGTGCTGCTCGGGATCGGCGAGGCTGGGTTCACGGGTGTCCCGTTTTATCTCAGCTTCTTCTTCAAGCGGGATGAACTTGCGTTTCGGACGGCTATTTTCATATCTGGTAGGGAACACTACTACTCCAAGTTTGTAAAGTTTGGAAGAGAATGCTTACGAATTCAAAACTCAGCCGCTCCTCTTGCCACGAGCTTCGCCTCGACGCTCGCCTGGCTCATCGTCAAGTTCGCCCAGCTCGGCCCCATCGCCCCTTGGCGCCTCCTCTTCATAATCGAGGGCTTCCCCTCGGTGGTCGCCTCGGTGGTCGCCTGGAACGTCATCCCGGACTCTCCCCAGACGGCCCCCTACCTGACCAAGCGGGAGAAAAAGGTGGCTCGCCTCCGCCTGCGCAACGAGAAGCCCACCACCTCGGCGGCCTCCTCGAAGCCCTCGTCCGGCCTCCGGGGCCGCGACGTCCTGGCCGTGTTCCGCGACCCCGTCGCCTGGATCACCGCCGCCATGTTCTTCCTCACCAACATGGCCTACTCGTCCCTCCCCGTCTTCCTGCCCAAGATCCTGACCGAGATGGGCCACGACACCCTCACGTCTCAGGCCCTCAGCGCGCCGCCTTACCTGACCGCCTTTGTGGTCGTCCTCTTCACCGCCCACATGTCCGACCGCCTGCGGGCGCGCACCATCCCTCTCATCTTCCATGCTCTCGCATCTGCCAGTGGCTACGCCCTCCTCGCCCTGGCAAAACCCCTCAACTTGCCCCCTTTCCTGCGCTACTTGGCCGTCTATCCTGCTGCCATCGGCTTCTTCAACGTCGTCACTCTCATCATTGCTTGGAGTATCAACAACCAGGCCAGCGAGAGCCGGCAGGGCGGTGGTTTTGCCCTCCTCCAGCTCATCGGCCAGTGTGGACCGCTCGTGGGCACCCGGCTCTACCCAGACCGGGACGCTCCTTATTATGCACCGGGCATGGGCACCTGTGCGGGTGCCATGCTGACCGTTGCGGTTCTAGCCTTTGCCCTTCGGTTGTATCTAAAGTACCAGAACCGCAAATTCGACAAGACCGAAAATGAAAGATTGAATAACGGAGACGAGGTAGAAGAAGAAGGCCTTGTTGGGCCCGGTAGACGAAAAACTTCAGGCATCTCGTTTCGGTACATGCTGTGAGATGAGATATGAGCGAGCGTCATTTAGATGCATTTTGCAGGAACAAGACAATTATACGAGAGCCAAACAAACATGTATAGTAGCTAGGCTACGTTTAATCTTTGTATCTTGTCGATACCCCTTAATACCTAGACTAATCCGCTCTGGGACACTCCTTTTGCATAAAAGCTACAAGCACCATTGATCCCTGAATCATTCCCCGAGCCCCATCCACGAGGGAGCTTGATACCTCTTCACGCCGGTCTTCCAATACGTCTCATGTCCATGGCGACCTCGCTCGATCGAAAACGAAGCGAACCCCTTCTCAGGCTTGCCCTTGAGGGCATCTCCTGGTTTAAGTCTGCGGCGCATGGCCTTCCACGCCGAGTACTGTTTCTTCTGCTCGTCGTGCCGACGTTTGATACTGTCATGAGCTCGATGGAGCTTCTGAGACGCGCTCGACGTCAACTTCTTGACTCCGAGGCGTGATCGCTTGACGCCCCTAGCAAGGTGTCGAAGGGAGACGCCGGAAGCACTTCGCTTTACGATTTTGGGTCCTTCCTGAGGAGGCTGAACGGCAGGGCTCGGGCTCTCTGCCTGGGGTTGTTCCGCCACACCGTCAGTTTGGGGTTTGGGAGCCGAGGGTTGGCTCTTTTGACTCTCATTGCTCTTCCGCGCTGTCGTGCTAGGGGCGGCCCCTCTTTCGGCACCAAATTTCGTCTCATGTCGTCCATGCAAGGCGATGGGGCGCCGCTGCGGTTCCTCAACAGGGGTTATGGCATCTACAGGATCCTCTTCGCTCGACTTTGTATGCCTCGTGGGACCAGAGGAGCTGGATGAGCGAAGGTTGGATAGGCGATGATCCGAGCGACTGTAACGTGACAGGTCGCCGAGATCTGATGTACGGACTCTAGCTGCCGAGTCTGGCGACTGAACACGGCTGGACTTGATGCCTTGGTCCGTGTAAGATGAAGAAGTGCTCCGTGCAGGCCGGATGCTGGGTTCGCCGCAGGATGATCTGGGTCGTGAAAGCCGGAGGTTTTCGTTTACTATCCTGAGAAACTCGAGCTGGTCTTCGGGAAGATTTGGTGGCGGAAACGGTCTTCCCTCAGCGTCTACAGGAGGCCCGACATATGGATGCATGAGGATTGTGGCTTGGTTGAGGGTAAATGCCGATCGTCTGGAAATCCGTTTCTTGAAGCTCTCAAATTCTTCGGGGGGTACTGGAAGATCCACAGGGGGGATTTCTTGCCACTTCGCTGCGGGTTTGATGTTTTCCGAGTTATCGGGAGGTAGCTGGAGGGTAGCTGGCCCTTTGGAACCGCTGGTGCTGTCCAGCTTGGCACTGGAGCCGGCCTGATTTGCAGGAGATGCATTCTCATCTTGGGCCGGGAGAGTGGCTCGACGACGAGAGCTGTCACGGGGAAGGGAGAACTTGGGGGAGAAGAAAAGGGAGTCACTCATGACGAAGACTTTGCCCAGCTAATGCTGCGGGCACGATGAGAGGTGGGTATGTTTGATGGTGAGGGATGCTTGTATGTCGAACTCGAGTTGAGAATGCGGGATGTTGAAGAGAATGGAAAAAGAGTCGTGGTGAAGGGAGACGAGAGGCAACAAGATGGTGATTTAGCACCTGCCTGCAAATATACAGCAAAGCAGCTGCCTCGATCTGGTCTCGGAGAAGAAGGGGCGTTCAGAAGGTGCCCTTATGATCACCATCAGCTCTTTCTCTTTCACACACGCACAACACAAAGCAACCACATGACGGTCGCCCTTGGTGCCGTCATCCTGAGTGACGATGAAGGGGTTGAGTATGGAAACTGATGGAGATAGCAGGCCACTTTATGCTTGTCTCAAGTGGAAAGGTGTTCATTCTAACGCAAGGTTTGTAGAGGCATGAACCAGGCGTTGCTTTTTATGTGCGATGCGGCCGAGAAGTTTAATAACCATCCGTGGTAGGCGTTACTGCATCCTTTTACTGACTGCCTTCTGTCCTGGGGTTGGAGCAACCAGTTCCTGCCATTAGCGCAAGGCGTTGTTCCTTCCTCGTCTCGCCCTCTTGGTGGCCCACCCAACTTGACGATATCAACACCAAAAAGATAAACAAACAAGCGACAAACAAGGCGTCAAAACGACAAAAAAAAGGTAACAAATTGGAGGGCATTTGGGAAATGCTCCCGCCAGGGCTTGAACCTGAGGCCTTCGCATGTTATCACCGAATACTCGGTATGAAGTATTAGTACGACGCTCTAACCAACTGAGCTACGGAAGCCATCCAATTTGTTGGAAGTTGGAGGTGTTATTTGCCACTATACGGGTCTCGTAGAAAGTGCCGCAACGCCAAGTGGGGCAGCCATGGACCCCCACCCAAAGCGGGTCAGACACCATGATGGACTTGCTCAGATATCATGACTTGTGACGATGAATTACCTATCCATGAATTAAGTACGTGTTAGGGCCTATTAGTTCCTCCTGCCGTTGACAGTCCCGCGCCAGCCAATGCTAATTGCCTTGTCTCCCATCGACAATTCCATCCTCCAGCGACCATCTACTCGGGGTCGCGGACGCAATTCGTGCACTCGGCACATGTAAAGTGTGTCGTCTCATATCCCAGCTTGCCCTCGCCATCAGGAGCCTCCTGATGGAAGAGGTCGGGCCAGCCGTTCTCAGTCTCTGGCCAGGCGAAGAACTTGATGGGTGCGCATCGGTCCTGGTCAAATCTAAAAGCATTCCTGTTAGCGACCTCTGTTGGGGCACAAGGGAGGAGAGGTTCACATACGTTGCCATTCGGCAGATGATGCCTGGTTCCAGAAACACGGAGCCAACGTGACCCTTGAGCTCCTCGCCCAGCTCCGAGCATGTGTACTCGAGCTCGGGGTAATAGACAAAGCATGGCGGTCCCCAGTTTTCGTCGCGGCAGAAGTAGACCTGAGCTAGCATTAGCGACGAGATTCTTTGGGGGATGTGTAGTCGATGCCTACCATTCCAGCGTGTCGCTTGTCCGGATCCTTCTCTAGAGGCGTGGTACCGAGGCGAGACTTGATCACCTCGGGGTCAATTGGCTCATGTCTGGGTACGCTTCGAGCCTTGAGTGGTGACGACCACATGTCAACCGACGCGGAAAGACATTGCGAAGCAAAGAGCGACAGGGCTGCGAAAGCAAAAGTCGATTTCATGTTGAGGTTTGTAACGGATGAGGGTCGAAGTACAATTCAAAGTAAAAGTCTGAATGAAAAGTATGATTTGGACAATGACAAGTTGTGAGAGAGAGATGCTCTGTGGTGGATGTGGATGTCTCGGTACTGCTTCTTGCTTGTTTGATTGCCGACTTCAATGGCAGTCAAGACCCTTCGGCTCGAGCCTTCTTATACCAAAGTTTGTCATGACATGCCACTTGCCTTTTTGTCTACCTCACAGTACCTTGGGGGTTAGCCATGTCTCTGGGCGGCTGAGTACAGATGACGCGGAAACCCTCGTGATGGCCATGGCCTAATGCGATGCTACTGCATCCGCGAACCCACTCGCCTGGCCTCGGCCAAGGGTCGCGTCAACTCTGACCTGCTGTCAGCCGTCATGGTGATGCTGTCTGGAGCCCCAGTGTTGGTCGAGAAATCAACATCACTCGGTCCATTGTCAGATCCCCCCTCCAAGCCACGGTTATCCCCGTGGTTCGGGCCATCGGGGGCGCATCCAAAATTACATCATTGGGTACTTGATGTAAAACGAGGAAAAAGAACTGGGCCTTCTCCGCAGAAAGTCAACTGATGGTGTTCCCCCCCCCCCCGTCATAAGCTGCTAAACTTGGATACAAGACGGTACAGCTCTGTACTGTATTTCATCAACGGTCTCACCGGCCTCTGTGCAACACCTCGTGTCTGCTGGTCAACCGTCGAGCCGGAACAGGCCCTGTCGCCCGCCCATTCCCATCTTGCGCTCCCCCCCCGACCGGCCGTGTCGCTTCGCGTCGGACTCCCACGTTGCGCATTGCATCACGGGACGGGGCAAAAGATGATAATCCTTCATTCATCGTGGTTTGCTAGAGGAGAGGGCTGGTGAGAATATGCAATGCGGATATGCCCTTTTTGCAGCCAACACGGCGTGATGTGATGCTTGCTGGATCGCCCAACTCGCATGACTGATCGTCCTGGCCTGACGTATATGGCAGAACACGACGAGCCAATAATGCGTCTTTTGGTTTTTTTTATCTGTCGCTTGACGTCGATTTTGAGCAACGTGGAATATTCCTGATGAATAAAGCTTCATCCCCAAATCCAGAAAGCCGGACCTGGAGCTACACGCCCGGAGCTGGCGCCGGAGTTCGGCCCGCCACGGTTGCCTAATTAGGAAATGCATTTCACAGCCAAGATGGGTACTCACGGGAGCATCTCGTGACCCCGGACACAGTCAAATCATCACCAAGTGGTTGATGCATTCATTTAGACAAGATCCCCTCAGATGTGCCAAGCCGTCTCCGAGATACCAATCACACCACAAAAGCTCCGGTCTGTTGGTCGACTGGATACGATGGGTTGCAATATATGTGATCCCGTATAAGCTTGAATTAGATTAACCTCTCAATGCACACTGCAGAGCCAGTCAAGAGATACGCCTAAATTTAAGAGTCACCGGGCTAATACTGTTATATAGCAAAGTCATCAACCTAATGGTCCGACCTGTCCTCAGTCTGCCTTGCCATTACAGCGAGGTCAATTCTCCATTGGCTGCCAAGAAAGGCGCAGCATGAACCAGAAACCAAAAGACCAGGGTCGACCAAGGGAACAGTCGAGACCATCTCGAGGTTGATAAAAAGACCTCTCGCCCGGTGCACAGCATGACGCCTAGACGCAGTATCCCGTTGCCGCTGATCTCCCCAACAACAGCAAAAGACTTTCTCCCCATCTACAACCAGAAAAGCCATGGCGGATTGGGGTCGTCTAACCGCGACGCTGCCCACATCGGAATGGCCCAAGACGTCGCTCCGCGCATTCTTCCTGTACGACACCAACCACCCGGCGAGCATCGGGGCCTCGGTCGTCGCCGCCCCAGACCGGAGCACCCAGATATACGTCGTCACCTGCGCGGCGTCATGCGCGCCGACCGACTTTCCGAAGCAGACCGTCTCGCACATCGACGGCTCCTCGTGGGCAGGGGAGCGGACGTGGGACGGTACCACGACGCGATGGGGCTGCGATCTGGGCAGTGGCGGCGACGATGTGCTAAAAGACCAGTACGGGTGGTGCAGCGCCGTCACCTTCACTAGGGGAGGAGAGTCAAAGGGTAGCGGCGACAAGTCGACGGCCGTCAACTCGTGCTTTGTCGAGGCGCGCTCGGTGCCGGCTTTTATCACGGGCGGGTTGGACAAGCTGCAGAAAGTCCAGCCGCCTTATGAGACCAACTTGGATGCGGATATATACATCTCTGCCCAGTCGGAGGAGCTAGCGTCTTTGCACTGCCCGGTGACAACTGCTGAAGAGACGGAGGCAACGGCTGAGGCGTCCAAGGATAGAGTCGAGTCCAAGACGGCAGCTGAGACAGGGTCGGCGACTCAAAAAGGGACAACGGGGAATTCAAGTGAGGGTGAAGCTACCTCGACACCCTCAGCAGAGAATGGATCGATGAAAATGTCGGTAAACAAGCTGTTGATGATTGGTTTGGTGGTAGTAGGAGCATGGACTTGTACATAGAGGGTCCCCCGGAGCTCCCCGGTTTCTTTCCTAGTACAATAGTATCAGAGTACGTAGCTAGAATCTCCAACTTAATCGCCTGTTCTATTTCCTAACTGCCACATCGGTTAAATACCCCCTCGCCTAGGCATTATGTTTCTGCGTTATGCTTTTGTGGACTTATCTCTGCGAGGGCCACATACAAAGAGAGCAGCTCGCCCTCCAAATTTCGATGTTTCTACCAACTTTTTGAAAATTTTGTTCAACTCGGTCTTTGCACGTCTCGGACTTCGCGCTTACAAGTATTCGCCCTCACCCTTTCAAGATGCACTAGCACGGCACTGACCACGACACTATAGGATCAGGCCGTAAGCAGAGCCATGACGTAGTACCTGGCTGAGACCACGATGAGACGACAAGTTCCCAATTCATCAAAGAAAGACTCGGGCTGCAATACAATGCATTGCGACAGGACTCCTCAACAGAAGCCACAACAAGTTGGCGCCACGAGGCGGCTGACAGGTTTCGGACGGAGTAACGTTGGACGACCCTTACACAGTACATCCCGCACAGTACATTTGTGATCCGAGACCATAATTTAGATGGAAAATACCCGAACGCCACTCTTGCAGTCAGCTTACTCCGAGTACCTGTTATCCGTTATGGCCCAGACAGTGCACCAGCTAAATCATCCTTACGCGTTATGCTAGGTGGAGATGATCAAAGCCCGACATCGTGGGTGAAAAGAGACGACGTTTCTTGCCATGACACATCTCAGCCAAGACAACTCTTGCTCATTTTCTTGGATTATTTCACAAACTGGGCTTCAAGATCTAAGGCGTTCGACATAGCTCGTTTAAGTCAAACCCCCAAAAATGCCGGAAACAGGCGCTACTTCGGCTGGTCGCCCGCGGACACGACAAAGAGCGTATAAGAAGCCACCGCCGCTGGAGGTGCCTCACATCGAAGAGGATGCCGCAGAGAGGAAACGAGTCTTGAATGTGCTGGCGCAACGCAGATACCGTGAGTTTGTCGGGATACACACTTTTTTAAGGAGAACTAGACTCTGACAAGGCCACAGGCGAGAGAAAGCGGCTGAATCGTCTCAAGGCGAATTCGACCGAGGATCAAGAAGAGCCCACAGAACCCGAGTCGCACACAACTCAAGCGTCCGGGGCCGAGACATTCACAACAACAGAGGACCCTATTGACATCCTGACTCTACCAAGCACTACATCAAACATGATCCCGAGCTCGAGCATCACCGTCCCAGTCATGAGTCCCGGCATGATGGTCGGGCTCGACCTCAACCTCAGCTCGTGGGACCCTCTGGCCGACGTGACACTCACCTCGGTGCTGCCAGACACGGGAGCCCTCCCGGACTTCCTGACGGATGACAACACTGGCGGTGAGACGGTGACACACTCACAGCCAGACCTGTCAGTCGGGTTCACCGGACCGGGGAGCTTCTCGTCCATGGTCGAGACGCCTTCTCTAGGCCCATCATCATCCTCCTCCTCCTCCTCGCCGGACTGGACCCTGCCCGTCGACAACTACCACATCCCCATGATCCACCTCAACCTCCTCAAGGCCGTGACGCGCATTGCGGACCGCCTCAACTGCCGCGCCACCCTCTGGAACCTCGACTGCGTCTCCCCCTTCGTCACTGGCACCGCAACACCAGCAGAGCAGCTCCCCGCGACGTGGAGGCCGACACCCTCGCAGCTCGCGGTGCCGCACCACCCCATCTTCGACCTGCTCCCCTGGCCGGGGGTGCGGGAGCGCATCATCACCATCATGTCGCTGCCGGACGAGATGCGGCCGCCCAACGCTCAGGGCCCGCTGGCCATGGTGACTTTTGCCTACGACATCGAGGACGAGAGCGAGGGGGTGCGCATCGCCGGCGAGGACCCGTATGATGCTAATAACTGGGAGCTCGGGCAGGTTGCCTTTGAGCGGTGGTGGTTTCTGTTTGACAGCAAGATCATCGAGACGAGCAACCGGCTGCGGAGGATGAGGGGGGCGCCGCCGTTGAGGCTGAAGGGCTCTGGTTCCGGTCCGAATTACGGTGCATCTTTGTATTCAAGTTGCTTCCATAAGACCTAGCTATATCGTCTACGAGTGTAGTGTGAGAGGGAGGATATGTGGCAGACAACATGGACTCTGGTAGATCGGAGTATGGACTTGACGAATCATGTATATTAGAATTATGAACCTAACAGTAAGCTGTACAACTAAGCAATTCAACTCGACTGCAAAACAGTCCCAAAGCGATTCCAGCAAGGTTCAGCAAGGGCTGATGGCGGATGACATGAAGTTCACCGAGCCGAGCTGACCTTGGAATCCCCCGGAAGCTCGGCATTTACTTGTATGTAGGTAGCATCAAGCCACGGCTCAACTATTGCTCTATATATCTTTGTCAGCCGCCATAGGGTACATGGATGCAATTAGACCTTGGAATTAAAACGGCAGATCGAAGTAAGCAGGGAGCTAGGGTGTATTGTGCTTGCGTGGTCCCATCAATGACACGAGATCATGAGAGGTTTATAATAGAAGCCTTGCCTACCCAGTCCAATAAATCCTAGGACTAGATAGAATTCAGTGAAACTGCAAAGCCTACGAGATGCTTTTACTTATTCCCAACAATTCACCTGCTCACAAAAACCCCAAATTGTCCCCAGCCCAGCCGTTGGAACACGTGGGAGAAGTGGTTCCGCACCCAAAGTAAGAACTAACAGCAATGGGCCGGTCGATCGACCGCAGGGGAAAGAGCTCTCGGAGGCCGGTTTGCGGGACTTTTGGCGGTGAAGAGGGAACATGGCCGGATTCTGCCAGTAAGCATCATGACGACCGAGGAGGGGGGGCTCAAAAGGGTCCTCGATCGTTGGTTGGTGCAGACCATCAAAGAGGATGGACCCTTGTCGGTTCAAACGTTGTGATTCCAGGGGGAGCTTGCTTGGAGGGCAGACGACAGATCAACGATGCAGAGAGCGGGGTGGGATGTTTGCAACTGTTTGGCCATGCAGAAGGATTGGGGGGACACGGGCGTTGTTGCTTGACACTCTAGGCACGATCAGACGGGAGAAAGGGATCTTCAACGGCCCGCGCTAGAAGATGACTCTTTTTCACAAGTGAACCGTTTTAAGTTTCCAGCCTCTAAGCTGACGGCAGCGAACTCGGGCACCAACTTCCAGAGCTCTCACGCAGCAGCCCTAGAGCTCTTTTAGTGGACTAAGCGCCCCAAGCTCCCTTAATCCCCGGCGTTCGGAGCCCGGGAACGGCGCTGGAATGCAGGTAAACGAAACACAAAACCCAGCCAATCACGGGTTTTGTCTGTTCCATCGGCCCCAGAACCGGAACTCCACTGGGGAGGGGAGTTCTTTGCTGTTGGAGGAGGAGGAGGGGCAGTTTTCGACGCGGCGGGGGGGAAGGAACGAGGAAATTTCCCTGCTAAAGAGAAACGGACGACGTCGGGTTACTTTTCTTTCTCTCTCTCCTTCTCTTCTTCCTTTTCCTTTTCCTTTTTTCTTTTTCTTCTCTTATACTCGTCATTTGTCCCTCGGCATATTTCCCCACCCATTGTTAGAGTACAAAACTTGCTGTCCTCGGTTGAGACGGATCCTGGTGTCTCTCGCTTCCCCTTGTCCCCTTCTGCTGCTGCTGCTTCTCAATAAACAGATTGAGAGAGGTAAGAGGTCGATAAGATCGATTAAGAAAGATCATCGTCTTTGTCCCCCTCCTCGTCTGGAGTTGCAGCGCACCCACCACCCACAGTCATAGGCAGTAATGTCAGTTCTCTCCCACCACTGCCCCTCGGCCTTTGTCCATTGCTTCTTTGTTCCTCTGCGAATGCAATGGTCCTGCCCAGCTATTGCCATGCTTCTTTTTTATTCCAGTCGTTCCTTTGCTAATCAATGTGGTGTAGCTGTTGCAGTTCCCCCTCCCCCGCATCCCCATATTTCGAGCTCCTTTTAACACCAAGCTTCGATCCGCCACGATCCTCCCACCTCGTCTTCCACCTCTGGACCACCTCTGCGTCACCTCTCCTTGATTAAATACCGACCACAGCTCGTCACTCCACGTTCGACTAACCGAGACTCTCCTTCCAAACCGTCACCATGCATATCAAGGAGATGCTCACCGACGCGGAGAGGAGCCGCCAGCCCTCCTTCTCCTTCGAGTACTTCCCTCCTAAGACCGCTCAGGGTGTCCAGAACCTCTACGACCGTATGGATCGCATGTACAACCTGGGCCCCAAGTTCATTGACATCACATGGGGCGCTGGTGGCCGCATCGCTGAGCTGACCTGCGAGATGGTCCTCCAGGCTCAAGCTGTCTACGGCCTCGAGACTTGCATGCACTTGACTTGCACTGACATGGGCGTCGAGAAGGTCAATGATGCTCTCCTCAAGGCTTACAAGGCCGGTTGCACCAACATCCTTGCCCTTCGCGGCGACCCTCCCCGAGACCAGGACAAATGGACCGCTGCCGATGGTGGCTTCCAGTACGCTCGCGACCTCGTGAGGCACATCCGCGAGACCTACGGCAACCACTTCGATATTGGCGTGGCCGGTTACCCCGAAGGCAGCGACGACAACAAGAACGAGGACCAACTGCTTGACCACCTCAAGGAAAAGGTCGATATGGGCGCCTCCTTCATCGTCACGCAGATGTTCTACGACGCCGACAACTTTGTTCGCTGGGTGAAGAGGGTTCGCGAGCGAGGCATCAATGTGCCCATTCTCCCTGGAATCATGCCCATTGCTACCTATGCCAGCCTCCTCCGAAGAGCTAACCACATGAAGGTCAAGATTCCCCAGGCGTGGCTTGACGCCCTCGAGCCGGTCAAGAACGACGACGTCGCGGTCCGTAATATCGGCAAGAGTCTTGTCGCCGAAATGTGCCGCAAGCTGCTCTCCAACGGTATCCACCACCTGCACTTCTACACTATGAACCTTGCCCAGGCCACACGCATGGTCCTCGAAGAGCTCAACTGGGCACCCAGCGCTGAGCGACCCCTCCAGCAAGCTCTGCCTTGGAAGCAGTCTAAGGGTCTTGGACGCCGCGAGGAGGACGTCCGGCCCATCTTCTGGCGCAACCGCAACAAGTCATATGTCATTCGAACTCAGGACTGGGACGAATTCCCCAACGGCCGATGGGGTGATTCGCGCTCTCCTGCCTTTGGAGAGTTGGACGCCTATGGCATCGGCTTGACCGGCACCAATGAGGCGAACCGCAAGAAGTGGGGTGAGCCTAAGACGGTCCAGGACATTGCCCAGCTATTTGTCCGCTACCTCCGCAACGAGATTGACTCTCTCCCCTGGAGTGAGTCACCACTCACCAGCGAAGCTGATGAGATCCGGGACAACCTCGTCGAGCTCAACCAGCGTGGTCTCCTGACGGTAAACTCCCAGCCTGCTGTCAATGGCGTCAAGTCGTCTCACCCTGTCCACGGCTGGGGTCCTTCCAACGGTTACGTCTACCAAAAGTCGTACCTCGAGTTGCTTGTTCACCCTGATGTCTTTGGTGACATGATTGGCCGCATTGAGAAGCATCCTGATTTGACCTACTATGCTGTCACCAAGGATGGCGAGCTCCGTTCTAACGCTCCGTCAGACTGCCCCAACGCTGTTACCTGGGGTGTCTTCCCTGGAAAGGAGATTGTGCAGCCCACTATTGTTGAGAGCATCAGCTTCCTCGCCTGGAAGGATGAGGCATTCCGGCTGGGTGTCGACTGGGCTCATTGCTATGACGCCGTCTCTCCTAGCCGAGCTCTGATTGAGGAGGTCATGAACGAGTGGTATCTGGTCAATATCGGTAAGTACTAAAAGAGAGTCAGGTTATGGTGGTGGGTAAAGACTAACACTTGACAGTGAACAACGATTTCCACCAGAATGGAACCATTTTTGAGCTTCTCAAGGGCCTCGAGGTTAAGGACCTCACGACTCCCGCAACTCCCAAGAGCGAGCCGGCTACCAATGGACATGCTGTAGAGGAGCCCACTGCCAACGGGGCCACAGCCACCGCAGCTGCGAACTAGTTGTTCATACACAATATGCCGACGCGACTGTTGATCGAGGATGCTTAGCACCTTGGGTCGAAGCAGATATCCGCGCATCTATTTTCAGAGCGACCATGAGCATCACTGGGCGTTTCTGTTCTAACGAACTCATTTTCTTCCCCCCTATTTTGTTATTTTTGTTTGGGTTTGGGTATAATAGCATCACCAGGGTGTCTTTTTCAACAAAAAGTTACCAGGGATACGGGGCAGCATTTTTTAAAAAACAAGGGGGCGCAAGATACAAAAAATCACCCGGCGGGGCGCAGACGACTTTATGTTTTGTGGGCTTGCTTTGCTTGTTCTATATCTCAACGATACCCCGCCAGCAAGGCCTTATGGATGGATGAATGCATGAAATGATTTTGGTGTTTTTGTTTTTTTCTTGTTTCTTTTCAGAACGGAGATGAGGAGGAAGGATATGGAGAAGATTACAAAGTTGGCCATCGTGCTTAGGCAGATGTTCACAGGCAGACAACAAGTTCAGTGAGCCATGAACTTGACGACGGTCGGAGGCCAACAATTGACTAGGGATCTAGCCCCCCTTTTTGGGGCTATGATACTCCAGACTTTGATGTTTCACCTTGTTGCATGTGCACACAATGCTCCGTGACTTGGGCCAATCGACCAGACCAGACCAGCCGTCCATCTTATCATTGAACCCTTTTAACGTCTTTCTAAGCGACTTCGACAGACAACATCCAACTGCTGAGTTTTAGAATAATGGCGGTCTTTATCTCTCACCAGCCATCCTCATCTGCCACCTCATAATCCATATTCACAGCCCGTTCCTCCCGCTGCGGCTCGGCGCTCTCCCTCCTAGGGTGGTCATCGAAGCCCGCCATGGCATCATCCTCCTTATCCTCACCGCCAGCATGGTGAGCGTTGTCGTCGTTATTGTTGGCCGCCTTGCTCGTATCCACAGGTGGGAGCGGCGTATTCACCCATGCAAGGTCAAGATGGCCCTCGACACCGGGAAGTTCCTTGCCATGAAGACTATAGTAGAACCTCTCTGCTGTTTTGCGGTCTTGGAAGGACACGTGGGTGACCGTAGGGGCTGTGTCGACAGATTCAAACTCGCCGAGGTTCTGTGAGTTGTTAGCGCATTGATGCAATCAGTATAAGTGAGGCAACGTACCAGGAGGAAATGACGCAGCATCTCGTCCTTGTCAGGCGCTGTAAAGTCGACACCAGTGACGGCGAGCTTCTTGGGCCGGTTATCAATCGAGTACTGCGCATACGCCGCATGCATGTTCCCTCCTCCTCCTCCACGACCCCTGAAGCTTCCCCGTCCCCTCGGAGCGTAACCCCGGCCTCGATACCCCCCTCGGCCGCGGTATCCGCCCCTAGGAGGCCACGATGAGCCCGACACCGAGGCGTCATCTTCAGCGTTGGGATCGATGCCCAGCATCTTGGCCTCCTGTTCCAGTGCCGCGAGCTTGGCGCGTAGCATGTTTGTCCCAGACGAGGGCGCATCCTCCCCTTCACCCCTCTGGCTAGCTAGTTTGGCCTGGAGCTTCTCGTTCTCCTCGCGATGCCGGGCGAGGAGGTCCTGTTGCTGCTTCTCCAACTCTTGACGCTGCCGCTCTATCTCGGCGCGCTTCGACTCCCGCTCCTGGTGCTGCTTTTGCGCCTCCTCTTGCCTCCGCTGGAACTCCTCCATGTCAATCTCCGGCTCGGCCTCCTCATCCCCTATTGTCTGAGGGTCACCAGACCAATTGCCCGCCTGTAGAGGAACCGACGCTGGCAGTGCATCGTTCTTGTCCTTGTACCAAAACACCTTGACGAAGCGGTTGTCGAATATCACCTTTGGCGATTGATACGCCGCGTTGGCGGACCCCCATTTATCATACTTGACGATGGCGAGATGCTTGTACGGCTGCATGGATACCTCTGCAATGTTGCCGAACTGGGAAAAGAAGCCCCGGACCTGGTCCTCGCTGAAGCACTCCTCCGGGATGTTCTCCACCACGATCGTGCTCTTGGAACGATCGTGGACTGGTCCGTCCGCCGAGAAGGGTGCTCGAGCGCCGCCCTTCTTAGGACCACGATTACGACGGCCTCCTCGACCTCCACGGCCGTTCTCGGGCTGAAAACCAAAAGGGTTCATGGGATTTGGCGCGTTGGCCAGCACGGAAAAGGGGTCATTGGGATCGTATTCTGGACGAAGTCAAGTTAGCCAGCTGAACGGACGTCGTCTGCGGGAGCGGTCTCGCTTACCACCATCGCCCTGCGGGCCCATCGTAGGAGGCACGAATATCGACTCGTTGCCATGGTCATATGGGCATGTACTTCCGCGGGAGCAGAATCCCTTAGTATCAAAATCTCGGCATCGACCTCTCCGCCGCGACTGATTTCTGCCCCCGCCGAAACCTTGCTGCGAAAAGTTGGGCATGCCCGGGTACGGCATCCCCATAGATCCCATCTGTAGAAACGCCTCCATTGCCTTGGGGTCAAAGGCCAGGTCTGGCCGCGGAGGAAGACTGTACATCTGTGCAGATTGTCCTCCGTAGCGTCCACCCCTCGTATCGTCGCCTCGCCCTCCACGACCACCTCGCCTCGGTTGCTTCGGAGGGCGGCCGCCTTGGTAAGGAGCCTCGCGTCCATCTTGGCCGTCCGCGTCGTCGCGGTCGTAGAAGCCTCGCTTTCTCGAGCCGTTCGGCGATGCGCTCTCGGGAGGTGGAAGCTGCTGTGCTTCGGAACCGATCTTGGGGGTCGGGCGAGCGCCTGGGAGGTACGACTTGTATGTAATGGCTTGGAAGACGTCGTCGAGGAAGGCCTTGGGATCTGCATTGTAAACTTGTGGTCAGCCTTTGCTATAAAATACGGGTTGGCCGGCTACGCAAGCAGACTGCGCAGGACATACCTTCGCTGAGAAAGTCAGGAATCTCTTGTTCGCATAGCTTCCTCACCGCGTCACGGTCGCCGTCATGCTTGAGGAGGGCGATGACATATTCGGCGAGGACATCAGCATCGGCATCGGACCTGGTTTATGCGTCAGCGCAGTTGTCGCGATGGGAGCAACCCATGGTCAAAAGACTTGGTGGGTTGTTGGCGGGTACGAACGTGTTTTCGATGCGCTTGACGATCCACGCCTTTAGCAGCAGCGCATCTTCTTCGGGGAACAGCATGGCTCGCTTAGGCCGGAGAATGCAGGCTAGAGACACGTCGCATCTGCCGGGAGAGCCAGTAGCCGCGCCTAGCACAAGGTGTTGATCACGGAGGGTGGATGTTGTGAGGGTGCGAGCTCGAGGTGCAGGTCGAATTTTTGGGTCTTTGGGCGGCTGGGGAGGTGTCGTCACAGCCCGCCGAGACGTGGTGCCAATTCAGCATGAACCTTACAAGCAACCAGGCCAATACAATAATTATACACCATCTGACGGAAATAATTGACGCCAACGTGAAAAGTATCAAGACAGCAGAAAGTCATGTTCAAGTTTTTATCACCTTATGAATTCCGACGCTACTGGTTGTCCAATTGCGTCAAACACACAGCTCTGTAGCTTTCATCTGCCCACTCTAACCTCTACCTCTTACAAGGGCACATTCATGTGAACTTCGATCTAACGTGTTCAATTCATAGTACGACATAACTACATAAAAGCCGAATCGAGCTTCCTCTTGATGTTCAGCTTCAACCCGGCCACTCGACTTTTCTTTTGGTATTCGCTCCGCATGTCCCTCCTCGACTCAACAAGGAAACGAGCTCCTTCGTGGGCTTGGGCATGCATTCCAAATCTTCGTTACCAGCCGGTTGATCTCATGTACCCATTGTGGCACGCTTCGTGGTTCCATCGGCACATTAGGAAGCCGTTTACAGCTTGTCGTAGTACTGTCATTCCAAGTTAGCAAACCTGTTCGACTGCATGAGGAAAACAAGAAACTTACGTTCTCGACACCGGGCACCTCGACCTTGACACCCTTGCGCTTTCGCATCTCGGTGACGATCTGGCCAACCTTGGAGGTGCTGTCGAGGGGAGAGCCACCGGGCAGAACCTGCCAGTGGTCGAACACGGACTGAGGGAAGGCCTGGCCTGATGTGGCCTGTCGGAGATCGCCGTTGAAGCCGAAAGACTCGAGAATGGGGAGGTAGGCCTTGATGTTGAACAGAGGAGTACCGGGGCGCTGCTCCTCGTTGAAGACGTGACCACGTCGTCGGGTAAGGACACCGTAGACACCACCCATGGCGTTCTCGGGGACCTGAATCTCCACCAGGTACACGGGCTCCAGCAGAGCGGGCTCGGCAAGCAGGGCAGCGGCGTACAGGACACGGCGGGCAGTAGGGATGATCTGGCCACCACCACGGTGGATGGCATCGGCGTGGAGGGTAACATCCAGGATGTTGAAGCGGATAGATCGCATGGGCTCCTCAGCAACGGGACCCTCACGGGTGGCCCACTGGAAACCGGACACAACCGAATCCTTGATTTCGTTCAGGTACTGGACGGCCTTGGTCTGGTCGACCAGCAGGTTGGCACCAGTGCCATCGGGACCGAAGGTCCAGATCTTTCGGGCATCGGTGACATCCCAGCCGAAGTCGTCGGCGAGGACACGGGCGCGAGCCTTGAAATCGTCACGAGCGCTAACCTTACCGCCCTCGATAGCGAGAGAAAGCTCCTCCTCAATGGGCTCAGCAACCATGTACAGACGGTTGTGCTTGTTGGGAGACTTGGAAAGGGCGGTGATGCTGGACTTGCCCTGGACGGTCTCACGGTACTGAACGACGGGGTCGGAGATGATCAGGGGAACACCAGCGTGGTCCTCCTCAAGATCCTTGAGGCAAATCTCGAGATGCAGCTCACCAGCACCAGCGACGACGTGCTCACCAGACTCGGAGGTCATGGTCAGGACGCAAGGGTCGGACTTGGAGAGACGCTTGAGACCCTCAACAAGCTTGGGGAGATCCTGGGCGTTCTTGACCTGGACGGAGCGCTGGACGACAGGAGAGACGGAGAACTTCATGACCTTGAGGTTGTGGGCGGTCTCGCTGGTGGTGAGGGTACCAGACTTGAGAAGGAACTGATCGATACCGACCAGACCGACAATGTTGCCGGCAGGCATGTCGTCAATAGGCTCGACCTTGCCACCCATCATGAGGACGGTTCGCTGAATAGCCTTGATGAAGAGATCGTCCTTCTTGCCAGGGACGTAGTTGGGGCCTTGGATACGGACCTTGAGACCGGATCGGACAGTACCCGAGAAGACACGACCGAAAGCGTAGAACCGACCCTTATCAGAGGTGGGCACCATCTTGGAAACGTAAAGCATGAGAGGACCCTTGGGGTCACAGTCACGGATACCAATGGCGGCCTCATCGTCAGGGGGACCCTCGTACAGAGTCTCGGCACGGTACTTCTGGGCAGTGGTGGGAGAGGGAAGGTGGAGGATCATCATCTCCAGGAGAGAGTCGGCAGCGGGGAGGAAAGTTCGCATGACGGCCTTAAGGAGCTGCTTGCCCTCCTTCTCGCGGTCCTCGGTGGGGAGCTTGAGGTTGAGCTTCTCGAGGAGAGTGGCTGTCTCCTCCTTCTTGAAGTTCATGACGGCGGAGAAGATCTTGAAGATGGGGTCCAGGATGAACTGGTTGAAGGCACGCTCGAGTTGCTTACCCTCGTGGGTGCCGTTCTTGGTCCACTTCTTGGTCTTGGGGTTGAAGTAGTTGTCGCCCCAGAGACGCTCCATCATCTTGTTCTTGTCAACACCAAATTTCTTGGCGTATCGGACGGCGAACTGGCGGACAGTGAAAGCCCATCCGTGCAGACCGGAACCGAAAGCAACGGTACCCTTGTCGGGGTAGACCTGGATATCACCGATGGACTTGTCAAGGTAGGTGGAGATAATGACGTTGACGGACTCGATGGTTCGGGAGAAGGACTGGTAAAGATCCTCCTTAGAAACCTGAAGCTCGAGAAGAGCACGATCGACCTTGTTGATGATGACGACAGGCTTGATGCGCTCACCAAGAGCCTGTCGAAGCACAGTCTCGGTCTGCACACACACACCTTCGACGGTGTCGACGACGACGAGAGCACCATCAGTGACACGGAGAGCAGCAGTAACCTCGGAGGAGAAATCGACGTGACCGGGCGAGTCAATAAGGTTGATCAAGAAGTCCTTGCCCTCAGTCTTCTGGCCGACAATGTCGGCAACATCGTCGTCCTCGGAGAGCTGGCCGTACAGGGAGATGGCAGTAGACTTGATGGTGATACCACGTTCCTGTTCGTCGGCACGAGTATCTGTCGCTCGGGCATCACCAGCCTTCGCGGTGGAGATGATACCGGCCTTGGCGAGAAGGGAGTCGGTAAGGGTCGACTTGCCGTGGTCGACGTGGGCAATGACGGACATGTTACGGACATTGGTGGGCTTGTCCATAAGGGCCCGGATCTCGTCGATCGTGAAGCTATCGGGCGGGTGAAGGCATCGCGTCAGCTCATGGACATTGGCAGTGTCTTAACTCCGAGCGGGGTATGGAGGTTTTTGGGATGGAGGGGTGACGCTGGCGGGCAGTCGAGATAACTGCGACGCCAGAAGCCACAACGACGATGGCCATGATGGCGACGGCGCAGGCGATGGAAGAGAAGGGCAGAGTCGACTTACTTGACCATCTTGGCGGTATTGATGGGATGACCTGACTATGTGTTGTGTGAAAAGTCGAAGTTGTTGATGTGGGAACAGAGCGGGGTCGAAGTTTTTCACCCCGCGATCTGAGCCGTAGAAAGGGAAGAAGCAGGAAGCGATTGCCAGAGGAGAAATAGGCAACGATTCGAAAGCGACGATGAGGAAGAGAGACAGCGAGGGGGGAACCACTGTCACTCTTTATGCGTCCCTTTGGAGGAGAGAAGGTTTGGAGAGGGAAAAAAAGAGGAAGAGAGGGTGGAGGGGGAGGGAGAGAAGATTCATTCGGTGGGCGTGCCCTGCAGAGCTGTGACTGCCCAAGGTTGGACCACCAGCAGGTGCGGGGCCCACTCGAAGTTCCAGCCCACTAAGCAGACGAGGGGTGAAAAAATTGGATAGGTGGGGCATTGCAGGAGCACCAGCACCAGCAAGCAAGCAACCCGAAGGAACCCCGCCGCACTCTCGGGCTTGTGCTGCCACTGAAGCAAACACGCTCCAGGCCCTGGTGGAGGGGTTGGGCTCGGCCACGATAGGCCCAGAAACCCGCTAAAAAAAAATGGCCTGCTGAGCTTCTTCACCTCACCTCATTGCCACAGTGGTTTTTTCTAGACGGCCTCGCGCACAAGACAGGGCACCAACCCTGATTCGCAGGAATTTGGCAGAGAAGAAACAGTTCATGCTTGCATTGGATTGGTTGCTGTCTCTGACTAATCACCGAAACCTGACTGTTTGTCCGTCTCATACCCCTCCATTGGAGCTCTGGCTGTCCTCTCATCAATGCTCATATGACATCGCTCATCATGTCTCTCTCGGGGAGAGACTCACAGCGGATAATTTAACCCTCTCATCACCTCGCCAACTCTCATTCGGCCAACCCAATTAGGGTGAGAAGTGGCATGGGACATGGGATATCAGAACATGGACAAAAAGCACGGGCAGTTTTTCCATGGGGGATTGGCACCGTCCATGCCCACTGTGAAACCGAGCATCCTTCGACAGCCCCCCTCACTCTGTGCTCAAGACGGCGATGAGCAACCGTCGATGACGTGCATGGACGTTAGACGCCTTCAGAATGAATGACCCATTGCCAGTGTCATTACTCGCCTGTTGACTCGACATTGCTGCCAATTGTGCTCTCAACTACCTACCCTGCAGTATTTTTTTATGTGCCATTGTGCGTGCTTCGATATGGAGGTCCGTCCGTAGTGGGCTGGAGCTTGAGCTGA
The DNA here is from genome assembly GCA_013623625.1 of Fusarium setosum. Classification (NCBI taxonomy): domain Eukaryota; kingdom Fungi; phylum Ascomycota; class Sordariomycetes; order Hypocreales; family Nectriaceae; genus Fusarium; species Fusarium setosum. The sequence continues at coordinate 22,153 of JABFFE010000668.1, read as the reverse complement.
GGAGCTCTCTCCCACCCCTCCACTGCCATCCATCTCATCTCATCCACGCCCGCCCACCTCATGGATCGCCGAGCCGAGAACCTGAGCAGCCCAACCTTGGGTACCGTACTGTTGCACAGGCCAGGCCAGGTAAAAAAAAAAAAAAAAAGGTCGGGTTGCCAGAACTACAGCCCACCGCTTTTACGCCCATGTATTTCTTCGGCGATAATTACCTAAGCCGGTACCTTGCTCAACTGATCCTTTGCCGTACCATCCATATATATCCTCAGCTCACGGCTCAAACCTCAGACCACCAGACAAGTCCTCCAGCTCCCAAGCCCCCATTGGAGGATGTCGAGAGCTCTTCCGGCTGTGAGCCCGCTAGATCCGTCAATGAGAGATCCAATGGGATCGAATGGAAATGGACACGATCCGGTCCGAGAGCTTCCTCTTCCAGTAAAGCTATCCTGACGGATGGTACCCAAAGTGATTTGCTTGGACTGGGGCGTGCCAAAAAACACCGCATGCTCGCAAGGGCTGACATAAAGATCAGTACATCTTGTGTACAATACATCTTATAAACCGTATGTATTATTTTGAATATCATTCTCAATGAGCCCTTTTTATGTACACTGCTCTCACCAACGTTATCCTTTGAAATCAAACACCACCCAATATGATATCGAAATCATAAACCATGTCCCATTACAAATTCGCCTATTAGTATCTTCTTATACAGCAATAACCCCTTTTGAAAGAAACATAATCTCAACTTTCCAAAACGCCTCGCTTGCCGTCGTGCTCGGTGTCACCGAATGACTCACTCACCGAACAAGACTCACCATTTCATCAATTCACCACCCATCTCATGATGAACCCAAGATACGCGCATACGCATCCTCAACCTCGCCGGCCAACTCCAACAGTGACACAATGACAATCTGATGCGTCAAGTTCGGCAATCGATCACGATGCAGACCGATCCATTCAAGTGGTGGCGTCGCCTCGCCCATGTCGCGCAGTTGGGGTGTCTCGATAATGGGCGGCTCGAGTGCCACATAGTCGTACTTGGATACGGGCACGTTGACCTCGGCAGTGATCTTTTGCTGCTCACCCTCTCCTTGCTCTTCCGCCCCCGGCACTCCCGTAATCTTGACTGCCGTCAGGGGGATTTCCTTGCCCCAGATCTGCTCCAGCGCCTTGGAATGGTTTGCAAACATGCCTCGGATGTAGCTGACGCGCGAGAAGTTCCAGCCTACTTCCACCTTGCCCTCGAATGCGCTCTTGAAGATGTAGCTGATTTCGTTTGCCCTTGGTTTTTGCCATGTCTCCATCACTGCTGAAACCTGAGGGACGTTGAGAATTGTACCCCCACGCGATCCCGTTGCTCGCTGAACCACATCTTCCACAGATATCTCGCTTAGGGTCTTGGGCGCTTCCACGTTGCGAACTCCGGCAAGGCCGATTCGAAGCTGGCCTAGCATCATCCTTAAGATACTGTGTATGCGCCTCTGCTCCATGCTGGCGGCAAAACGAGCATAGGCGTTCAGCGCCTCCACCTTGAACACTTGATGATCCGAGAATGTGCTGGGGAAGACGCCCAAGTTGAGTGCCTTGAGCGTCACGACGACATCCGTATCCAGAGAAATTGGCGACTTTGACAGCGTATCTTCTACCTTCAGCTTTGGGGTTGGTTCAGCTTGAGGTATTGGGTTACGGGATGACATGGATCTCCGACTCATGAACTTTTCAATCTCTTTCAGAGAACTCTCAAAGCTCTCCTTTCGTTCTTGCACGAGCTTCTTGACCGCCTGCCACAGGGCAATGCCCTGCGCCGCTGATGTCGTGGTGCCGAAAATCTGAACAGCCTCGCCGTCGAAGATCGCAACCAGTCTATCTCCGCTACCTTCGAGGCTTTCGCGTACATTGTACATCAGGAACTCCAAAGAGGTGATGTCAGCAACCAAAAATGCTTGGTAGTCAAACGCAGCCTTGACCCGGAATGCATTAAAGCCAATCGAGGCTTGAATCAGAGGTGTCTCGTTGAGGGCCTCTTCTCGCTTCGGCCATTGAATGGAGGTGCGCAGGCGGAAGTCCTGCAAGGCCACAAATCCGCTCAGCCGGCCGGTGCAGTCGACGCCAATCTTGTCGAAGCCAAGACAAAGGTTTTGTTCCCAATCGGATGTCTTCTTGGATGATACCCAGAACTTCTTGATGGCAAAGGCAGACTTGCCAATGGCTTGCCCAAGATCGATAGTTACGTCCAGAGCAGCAATGGAAATAGTCGCAGTCCAAGGGAACGCAGCAGTTGCCGCCACTTGTTGATATCGCTGCACGAGATGGCCGCCTTGAGAAGTCTCAGTAGCGAGCTTTGCTACCGGGGCTGCAGGTGGTGAGCGCAACTCGCTTGGATACCAAATCTCACGGAAGAGCAAGAAGTCCTGTGCTTGCTTGGCGTTGATTGACACGGCCATAGGGCTCACGTTGATGATGGCTGACACTCCGCTGGTCCCGCTGACGTGCTTGCTGTTCATGAACGACAATGTGATTGTGTCCAATTCGAAGCTTGCAGTCGACTCGCGAGAATAGACATGCTGAACAGAGGCATGCAACTTGGTGAAGTCGCCAGAGATGGCGAAGAAATTGCCCTGTTCTGAAGACCGCACAGTGTTGACTGTGAAATAGATATTATCAAAGCACGCTGTAGCGGCGACACGGGCGATCGGCTGACAGCTCAAAGAGAATTCCTGCCTGCAAATGCGCAGGCCTAAGTTGAGCTTGAGACGACCCAACACAGCGCTTGGGTCCGCAGTGATGATGTTATCATCATCTCCAGACTTGTTGGGTTTCGACTTGGATGGCTCAGGTTCCTTGGATGGCTCAACTTCGTCGCCGTCCTTGACCACCTCCTTCACACTTGACAGCATGTCCATGACAAGCGGGACAACAGAGGGATAGAGGATGTTGCTGGAGGCGTCGACCTTAATCTCGCCATAAAGCGACGGGTCTTCATGGGCATCGTCTCGGTACTCGACCTTGCATGCCAGCCCAGGACTGCGGAGCACCGTTCCGCTTCCGGAATCATCCGTATTGAACTGACCATACTTGCCAGCAAGCGAAGGGCGTCCGCCGAAGGTCTTCGCAGAGTTGTCCATGGATCTCTTGCTAGCAATATAGACAACGGCACCCGCGAAATCTGCATCAATAAGAAGGCTTTCCAGCCTCTTGTTGCCAAACATGCTTCGTTGCGGCTCAGTTTTGGGGGCTTCATCTGGCTTCTTCTCTGTTGTCACCGTAGTGTTCCATTGCGTTGATGCTTGAGCCACGTTCTGCATCGAGAGCGAGATGGACTCGGTCAAATGTGCAGCTGGTACGATGAAGGCAGATGTCAACCGCAGGTCAAGAGACTCGCCAACGGCCTGGAATGCCATGCGTCGCGCGGACGCGGTTGACATGTAGGCAATGTTGAACGTGACCACGGGTAGTAGCGCCGAGTGAAGTGATCGAACGTTCATATCCTGACCTGGAGGCACCATCTGGACCTGGAAGTTCTCAATCGACAGGCGCGCGGATCGTCGTGTTCTTGTACCAAACTCGAACAGTTTCACCGACATGACAAGATCCTCCTTGGTACTTGATTCATCGGCGGAGCTATCTGCAACGATCCAGCAGACGCGGATATTTCGAAGCTCGAATTGATACTTGACAGACGCAAGGACCGAATCGATAATGTCAACGTCCTCCGGCGGCTCTTCTTCGCCATTGATGGTGATTCTTGGCTTGGACTGACGCAACTTTCTCAGATAGTCCAACTCGCGAGACGTATCGAGGTCCTTGATCTTCTCGCCCATGTAGCCCAGAACATCAATGACGGTGGAGATAGTTTCCGGAGCGAGATTACACTCGAAGTCGTCGCTGCTAAAGTTGAACGACCAGTCTTCTTTTCCATCGTCGCCCAGGGTCGAACTGGCTGAAACTGTCACTCCCACACCCAGGCTTCCACAGGATCTCATAGAGCCTTCTCGGCCTCTGCGGATGTCGAGACCAATGTGACTTAGATTGACATGGAGTTCTGGGTACTTGAGGACAGGACCATGTGCTTCGTGTCGGTTAGACGCGTGCAGATGAGCCCTATCCAACGAGAAGAGAACTTGGGCCATGGGCTCAACTTCAGACTTGAGGGATGTCTTGGCAAAGACATGAAGACCAGCTAATGTCAAGTGGACATTGTACACGACCTGTCTCGAGCGATCTGGCTGAGTTGATTCAACCACTGGTTTGGGAGCTTCAACCTCGTCTGAGCCAAATATATCCGAGACGTGACCCTGAATGATCTTGGTTTGCTGCTGCAACTCTTGAATTGCACTGGAGATTTGGGGCTTGTTCAACGCTGTGAGAAGGCTGTAGACGGCAGATGCGTCCAGTTGGACAACTTCCAGCGAGGAGAGAACTGTGATTTGGTGTTCAGTCTCGCTCATGTGGCTGGTGATGCGACCGTTGGTTGGAGGTATCTGGAGCAGCGAAATGCTGCGAGGCTCGTTCCTGACGTTGATCTGCATCTCATGGTAGTTCTCCTTGATGTCAAAGTCAAAGATGACTTCTTTTCCAAAGTTCGCTGCGGTTGCTGCTCGTGCCACGGTCCCCGTAATCTTGTAGGTCAGAGATTGGAGGAAAGGGATTGAAATGCTGTATTCATCGAGGAACATGGCGAGATTTACCCTCACGCTTGAGAGGCGATCCGACATCCTCTTTTGTTCCTTCTGCTCCTTGGGTTTCGATAAGCTGGTAAGCTGGCTCTTTAAGGCGTACACTTGATGGATCTCGTCACCGAAGAGACGGTCAAGGACCTCCATTAGCCCAATCGGATCCTCCTTGACCGCAAAAGTCAAGCTTCGGCTGCTAGCACTAGCTTTGATGGTGTGACTTGACGCACCGTCAACATTCTGGAGTTCATGTGAGAGGAAGATACTTGGGTGCTTCAGTTGCGACATCCCCAGAGAATGAGAATTACTGTGCAGTGCGGAGGTGATAGCATTGCAGTTCAGCATTGCACTCATGGAGCTGGAAGCGTCGGGTCCGTTCTGATTGAGTAGTGACATCTTCAGCCCATGGCTCAACATCTTGGCTTTGAGGTTGATCGTCTCCAGTTCGATCGCTCCTCTTGTTACTTCCACGACCACATGGACCGGCGGCCAAGCAGCAGGATTTGGTTTCGTAGGACGCTTGGGTTTGGGAATAACCGGCATTGACTGAGATTGACTCTGGCTCTTGTTGTAAAGTTGCAAAACATCTTCGGCCAGCTCGCAGAGTTCCCAGTTCAGGTTGATGCCTGCTTCAGCGCAACAGACATTCAGAGTCGTGAGAGGAATGTTGGGTTTCGAACTTTCGTCATGATTACCTCCGTCTTGGTTGCCTTCGTCTTGGTTGCCTTCGTCCTGATTGCTTTCGTCCTGATTGCCTTCGCCTTGATTGCCTACAGTCTCAGATACCTGTTGATCGATTCTAGCCGCCAGGTCAATGAAGCCGATCTTGTTCTGCTTTGGTCCAGGATCAAGAACAAGCTGTAGCTCCGCAAGTCTGCAAGCCCCAAGGAGAGGTACTTGATCATCAGATGTTGTGTTTGTTCCCTCAATCTGACCGAAGATGTTCACCAAGATGAGCGAGTTGGCCAGGTCCTCCAAATCCCAGCCGCGCCACTTCTGGAACTCGGCGACGGCAGACTCTGCGGCATCTGCAGGCACATCGGGTGTATCATTCCAGCATTGCTGACCCAGTTGAGCTCTGGACTGCGGGTCCATGGTTGCCCAGATTTGACGAAGCCGCATGGCTAGTTTCCAAGAATCAAACGTGCGAAGGTGCTCATTCGCCGAGCGAAGTACAGCAGAGGGTCGGACCAAGAAGGATGGATCATTAGTCGACTGGCCCTCTTCAAGAAGTCGGTACGTGAAGTACTTCTGGCGATTTTGGTGCTTCGCTATAGTCTCGGAAAGAAGATGGCCAAGGTTAGTCGCTATGGTGCCGGTACGGTGAATAAGCGAAGCCAAGTATTCAATCTTGCCTGAAGCAGTGCTTCCAACCACAGAACCAATGTCTACGTCGAAGTACCTAACTTCTCTTGCACCGAGCGACACGGTAACATTGTCGATCTGTGCCATAACTGCAGCTTGAGGTTCCTCGAGAGACGATTTACGTTCAGAGGCTGAAATCTCTGCTGACCCCAGCCGCAGTTGAAGTGAGGTTCTTGAATGTCTCGTCTCGTCTTTGAAGGGGTCTTCCCAATTGGTACTTGTTCGTGTGACCAGGACCACCTTTGAAATTGTCAAGTCATATTGGTCCTGTTCGCCTTGACTGTAGTCTGATGAATCCTCGGTCGTCGAGTTAAGAAGCCGAAATGTAGCGTTTGGCACCCGGACCATGAAATCTTTGATCTCGCCACTGGTTCCGCGTTCTTTCTGCAAGTCGAAAATTTGAGTCATGGCATCAACTTGGAACGAGTCCAACAAGTCTTCTGGCTCGTTCGGCTGCAGAGCGTCCAATAAGGAGGCCCCATAACGTACAGAAGATGGGTTAGCAAAAGCAGATATCCCAGAGGGGAATTCGACCAGAACACTGAGATAGGGATGGTCCTCGCTTAACCCGTTCGGGTCGATGTCGTCCAACCCAATCGTTGTGGTGTCGAACATGTCGTCTTCCTCGCCCTCTTCGATGCTCTGAAATGGGACCTCATCTGTACTTGGCCGCAGTCCCTGCAGGGGGAAATGCGGCGAGACATACTGACTGGAAAAGGCCACAGAAGAATGAGCAAGGTTCTCCTTCATGGAGTACTCAACTGCTGAATGATGTGATACAAACGATCCTTTATGTCTTAAGGACGGCCGACGGTCTGCTGAGATAGACCTAACATCAAGGTAGTCGCCTTGCTTTGACTTCGATCGAGCCCTGTGTTGACTTTGTGCAAGAACAACACTGCCATTGCTCGAGCCGGCAAGAGAAAGGAAAGAGGATTTCTGACTCAAGCCTCGTGACCGACGGGAGGCTATCGTCTTGTACGAAACATCTTCGTCTTCACCTTCAAGTGAGACGGCTGGATGAGGGGGTGGAGGTGCGCACTGAGCTGGCGGATCTACCACCTCTGGGACGAGGTCGTCCAAATAATCAGGGAGGAGAAGAAATTCAGCACGATGTGTGCGTTGATCTTCTCGCTGCACCAGCTCTTGCTGTAGCTTTCTCTCCTCGCTGAATTTGAACTTGCGTCCAATTAAAGCAAGACGGACAGTGGTTCGTAGGTGTGCTTCTGTTTCCACAGGATGATGGTACCTAGACTTTTGTCTCGCTGCTGACTCTGCGTTGACGCATGAAACCTGAATGTTGGGCACGATAACGTCGGCGCGCTTCGAATAGTGTGACCGAGCCCAATCATTGAAGTTCACATCGATGGCATCGGTTGACACTAAGAAGGCCGCTTCGTCAACATGTAACCACACTTGAACAGATTCGACTGCGACCCGTGCGAAGGTGATATCGTAGAAGATCAAAGAGGAGTAGGGCACCAGGGCATTCTCGACATCATCGAAGGAGAATGCGACGGCTTTACCACCCCTTGCTACCGCCACGAGAAATTCGGAGGTACACTCTCCTGAGATTCCACCAACCGCGACATCCCAGTTACAGACATATGCAGGTTCCGAAGGTGGCAAACCGAAAAGCTTATGACCGAATATCCGCAGACCGTCGATGAACAGCTGAGTATTCGACGACGACATGCCAGGAGAGTCCAGAGCGCCTTCGGTGCTGCCCAATGATAGACTCACAGGACTGACTTCGATTTCAATCTCCATGAAGTAATTCGTAAAGCGCAGGTCGGCAGAAACACTGGCTAGCTCTCCTTGAACGTAGCGGTCGGCAGAGTAAAGGTTGGTCGGCAATAGGATCCTGAGGTCCTCAACTTTGACACCGAGGATAACGTCAAGATCATTTGACTTCTTAGGAGGGGGCTGATTTGCGGCTTCTGCACCGGGATTCTTCTCCTTTAACTGGAGTTGGTTTTGATATTCATCCAGCGTCCTGAAATGAACAAATTCGCCAAAGTAGTTGTCCTTCAGCAGAATCATGTATCGGATCAGGAAGCCGTACATGTAGACGTAGGGAGACTGGCCTCGAAGGTTGAGAATAAGCGTATCTGTGTTGGCTGTCGACGTAGTCGCATTGTAGTTGTAGCTCCCATCAACCACAAGACCTTCGATATGGCCCAGATCCCGGGACGACAGAAACGCGGCTTGAGTGTTCCACTGAGGAACACGAAGGGCCAAATCTAACTGATCAGCACGAACATCGAAAGGAATAGCGTTCTTGTTCGGTCGGAAGGTGTCGATGGGTATACAGGTCTCGGCAGTCAAACAGGGGCTTGAGAGAACCAGGTAGGTGTTGTCTTCTATGACAGTTGCCTTGTCGATGATGTTGGCCTCATTGACATTCAGATAGAGCTGCAACGACTGCAGACTGAGATTAACGTGGTATTTGAAAGGCACAAACACCAGATAGTCGGCAGGCGGGCCAGTCGTCCAGTCATCAACCAGGTCAACAAGAAGGAAAACATGGTCTCTAAGCATGAACAGCTCCATTTTCGAGCTAGTGATGTTGAAGTGCCAATTTCGAAGCGCGTTCCAGGAAAGCGGGTTGGAAAGGTCACAGGATATCCGCTGAGCGCCAGATCGCCAGAGCAAGTCATGGTTGACGCTACTCCAAAGCTCAGAACTGGGGAGATCGACGTCCAGTTTCGTGGTATACCCTGTTGAGCTTGCCAACATATCCATGTTGAACTTGACCGACGAGTTGGCTGGAACTTTGACCTCCAACCATCCCGCAGGCCGCAGTTGGGTCGCATCCCCTTTGCTGTTCTTCTTGGCCCGGTTTCTCTGTTTCCGCTTTGTGGGCACCTTTTGGTGTTTCATCGGCGGCTCCTTGCCACGCCAACGCCAGTTCTTGGACTCCTCTCTAATGGGAATTCTCAAAGTAACTGTGTCGTCCATTTCAATGTAGAGCTGGAAGGTTGTGGCAACTCTCCAGTCCCCCGGTTTCAGCGGTCTGGCAGGTGTTGCGTCTTTGCAAAGTGAAGGGAAAAAGAATCGCTGCAAATCTGCTCTTTGGCGGTCTGCCCATGGGCCATAGTTCATCGTCCCCCCCTTGACCGAGAAGTTCATGCCCCAGGCCGGAGGCTCACTTCCGTTGATGTTGATAGGAAAAGTCCTTGCATTGCCATGGCGGCTTCGGTCAGGAACCTTTCCCACGGCATCCCAGTAAACAGTCAAGACAGCTTCAGGGCTGTCCAGGACTGTCGTCACTGCGGCATACTCAACGGCTGCCCAACGAGCCCTGTCATCTCGGTCACGATCGTCTAGATAACGAGTCAAACCCTGCCACTGATTCACACCAGGAACCTGCGAAGCGCCCGTGTTCATAGCAGTCCTTGAATCGGTCGAGAAGGACTCAACAGAGCGTCGCCAGTAAGGCACTAGGTTGCGCAAAGAATTAACGGCCCTTCGGCGATGATGACGGAAGAGAGATCGCTTTGATATTATCTCCTGGCTCTGGGTGATGTCGCGATCCCGCGTCGCCCGAGCGACCTGGTCCTCTTTAAAGTCCTCATTTTCCTTCATCTCAATGACCGGATGTTTGAATTGAACCTTGAAGGTCTGGCGATAAGGGTCTGGAGTGGTGGTTTCTGTGGCGTCGACTTCCACATCAAGCGAGTCGGCCCTAGCAACAAGTATAGCCTTGGTGTTCTCATTGCCCATGACAGCAGCAGCCTTTTGGCATCGAAGATGCACAGGGAACAACTGGATCATGAATGGCAGCTCCAACTCGCAGCTGTATGTGGTTTCGTCATCTTCGCCGCTTCCGAGCCCCGTAGTTGTCCGCCGGTACATATATCCTCTGCGGTCATCCGAGTCCTGTTTCTCGTCCAACCCCTTTTCGCCTTGATCGAAGCCGCCTTCGGGTTCCCCTTCCTGTTTGGACCCTCGAGACCGCAGTGCAGCCTCATCCTTCTCTGATACTCCACTCGAGCGAGCATCTGGGTCATTGAGTTGGGTGAGGCCTTCAAGAATAGTGTCGTATGCTGGGCTGCGATTGTACACAAACCACTCCAAGCCGATCAGGTCCACTTGAATACGGCACGGAAGCTCGGCATTCTTTACATCACTCGTTGGCGTGGCATCCGTGGAAGGTAACCTTGATCGACGGGAGTCGATGATGTCTGCGTCACGAACTCGTCGAAGCCAATACCGCCATGTTATGTAGCCATGCTGGACAACAAACGTCTCGTTCTCGCCGTGATATCGCAAGCCTGTGAAGAACACTCGACCGCCAAGGAGGGATATTTGAATAGCCTTGACATCGATGTAGACTCGATACTGGTGCCAGGTGTAGGCTCGGATAGCGTAAGACACGATCGACGCAAAGACCCGGTTGAAGTAGAGGAGGAAGAAGATGGCTAAGATACAACATAGGGCGACGAAGATGAGGAATTCACTATATCAGGACACCCAGATTAGAAAGCGAGGAGCAAAAGACAAGATTGGAAGCGTACTAGTTGAATTTCGGGGCGGGAGTGTCTCTGGCTACAACAATTGCATTGTCGAGGCCGTGTTGGGTGATATTCATGATGGTAGGGGCTCAATAGAGCTCACGAAGCTCCACAAGTAGCAGAGAGATACGTCGCATCATCTGGAGCCTGGCGACAATTGCTTCGGGTTACTCGGACAGGCAAAAGGTGTTGAGAGGTTGCGCAGGTGAAGCATAGTAGCTCGTCGATGTTGGAGTCGGTCAGGAGCTGTCAGGTCATCTAGAACAACCTCTCGCGACGCGGTTGTTGAGGTCCAGTCTCCGGCCCCTGTCGGACAGCGGATGCAGGATAGCGGAGCCACTGTAAATAGCGTCGCTTCAGTGGCCTTTGGCAAAGCTCTAGCGGCCGGACCCCACAGCTAAACAAGCGTCATCAAAGCTCCCGGACTCCCCATGAACCATTGCGGCAAGTGCAGGCATGGTCTGCCCGTGCGTTAGCTTCCACGCCTGCTGTGCTATGGTAACGCATGAAACGTAATTCCGCCCCGACCCTACCTTAGGTAGCTTTCCCACTAGATAGGTGCGTACGACAGGCAACGAGTGCATCATCTACTTGCCGTCTTATTACTGCAGCTTCGTCAACGACTTGCTTTTGCCTGGCAAGACGATACTCGATAGTCACGGGGCTTACGTTTCAAGCGGTGTCGTCATCTTCCAGTTCCGCCACTGTACCACATCAGGAGTTTTTGCAATTTCATCTCCCCCAAGCCGCAACATCATCATACATAACCTTGCGCCGCCGGTCAGTCATGTGCTAGGACGCGCCAGCCGATTGCTCGGATACAAGCTCATCTCGACCGACTTTCCGAACCTCACACCGCCATGGAGGACTACGTCGAGGTTATGTCGAATGGCGGCACTGGCCAGAAGCTCACCTATGCCACTACGGTGGTTTCTGGTGTCGCGTCCCTCGCCGCCACGATCCTCTCCGTCGTGTATGGGCCCTACACTCTATACGCTCGATTTGGTAATGCACATGGCTAACTTATGCAAACAGCTCGATAATGTTGCAAGCCAAAAATTATCGAAAACCTCTTTTGCAAAGATATGTTGTTCGAATCCTTCTCATGGTGCCCATATACTCGGTAGCATCATGGACAAGCATGGTTTCATTAAAGGCGGCAGCCTTCCTCGATCCCGTCCGCGACATCTACGAAGCCTTCACCATATACACGTTCTTCCAGTTGCTCATCAACTATCTTGGTGGAGAGCGTTCTCTCATCATCATGACACATGGTCGAGCTCCTGTCCATCATCTCTGGCCACTTAATCATGTCCTGCCCAAGGTCGATATATCAGATCCACACACCTTCTTATCCATCAAGCGTGGTATTCTGCAGTACGCCTGGCTGAAGCCTATTCTTGCGTTAGCTGCTATTATCATGAAAGCGACAGGCACATATCAGGAGGGCTATATTGGACTTAGCTCAGGCTACCTTTGGAGTGGTATCATTTACAACGTCAGTGTCACAGTCAGCTTGTACTCGCTCGGTCTCTTCTGGGTCTGTATGCACCAAGACTTGCGACCTTTTAGACCAGTGCCCAAATTCTTGTGCATCAAGCTTATCATCTTTGCCTCGTATTGGCAAGGCTTTTTCCTATCCATCTTGGTCTGGATAGGCGCAATACCTGACAATGTTGAGGGATACACGCCAGACAACCTCGCTGCAGCGATCCAAGACGCTCTCATCTGCATCGAGATGCCCATCTTTGCTGTAGCACACTGGTATGCCTTCTCGTGGCATGATTTCGCCGACAACAGCATCCTATCCGCACGAATGCCCCTCAACCACGCTTTCAAAGATGCTTTCGGCGTTCGGGATTTGATTGAAGACTCGAAAATCACCTTCCGAGGGGACAGCTACGGGTACAGAGTTTTTGATTCAGGCGACAAGGTGATGGCACACGAAGACTCCAAGTCTCGTCTCGCAAGACTCAAAGAAGGCATGCGATACGAACGTGGCGGAAAGGGAAAGTACTGGATTCCCAAGCCTGGCGAGATCAACTCTACAACCCCTCTACTTCGATCAAACGGAGAGACGAGCAACAACCGACCGGACCAAATCAATGAAAATATCCATGGCACCTTTGAGGAACCTGAGTTGGATGCCGACGAGGACCGTTTGTATGAACAAGCGAGACAACTCGAGTATGGTGATTGGAACGTAAGTGAAATAACTCGAGAAGGCAACCTCACAATCTAACATCGATTAGTACCCCGTCATCACAGCCAGTGAGCCCCTGAGGGAACGATATCGCTCTCCTGGAAGCTTTGGAACGAGGTCTCCTGCTTTTCCTAGTCCATCCGTGAGGTCACCAACAACAGAGTCGGCACCTTCTACCAGCAAAGGCAAGCAAAAGAGCAGAGCACCTGGCCCTGTCTCCGAACCCGAGCCCGAACCTGTTATTCCAATCAAGAAAAAGAAGAAGCCCAAGAAGGTTGTCAAGCATGAGGAACCGGATCCATCCAAGCTTGGCTTGGGTAAAGGCCCTCCCGCCCCTGCAGAAGCCAGCCAAGGCCGTGGTTATGATGGAGGAAACAGCCCTGTCAACGAAGAGTCCAGGGAGTGGAGTCGTAATGAGCATCAACCACAACCCCACGGTTTCGTGTCAGATTATCAATCAAATTATCGGATAGAGGATGATGATGAGTTCCGAAATGTTTGGGGAAGAGACGAGGAATCTAGGTAGCATGGTTGCTTTGATTATTAACTAGATACCCTTGAGTCTACTGAGGTTAGGTGTAGACTTGGGCGCATAACACGGAGTTTATGGTTATTTTAGTGTACATAATACATATAGGTATCCAAGAGTGGTGCACCTCGATGGATCAACTTGCGACCTGGCTAGAATCCTCTTCAAGACCGGCTCGGACTGGCGACTGCCCACCTTCAACGCTTCTTGACGATATGACTTATAGGAGCACTCATAATGACGGGTTCAAAACCCAGATAACAACACACCTCCCATTTTAGACTCCTCTGCTATGTATCAACGCACCCCGCAACACCATTCAATTTTGGATCACCAACCATCGCTCAAGCCCAGCTCAAGCTGAACACCTCTGCTCCATGCCTAGAGATGCCAACCTCAGTCTTTCCATCCTCGCAGCGCACGCTGGTGGGAATCTTCTCTCCCTTTCTCTCCAACACAATCTTCTTCTCCGAGACCTCGGGCAGCTGGTAGAACCGGCGTCCGTTTCGACTCAAGAATCCCTCCAGCTTCTCCTGAGTAACGTCGGCTTCGGTGATCAGACCCCGCTCAATGGCCTCCTCAAGACCAAGAAGGACGAGCTGCACCACGTATGGCTGGGTGAAGACACCGGCGGGCGCCTTGCCCTGCTCAGCAGATGTCTTGGACTGGAGAGGGTGAGGGGCACTGTCACTTCCACTAAAAGCATGATATTAAGATATGGCGTGTAAGTTGAAGGGAATGTAGACTTACAAGAAGAACTTGGTGTTACCACTAACGACAGCCTTGACTAAAGCGTCCCTGTCGGTGGGCTTCTTAGGGATAGGCTTGCAAAAAGCGAAGGGATCACAGCAGGCTTCGTGGGAAGTGAGGTAGAGGTGATGAGCGGTGATGGTTGCTATCGCTTAGGTCAATACAAGGATCACCCGCATAACCCAGTAGGATCTTACCACCAACAGTTGGACCACAGGCCTTAACAGCCTCTACAGCAGCAGCAGTAGTGCAGTGCTCAAGCTTAAAGATTTGGTGTTAGCGATCAACCGGCGGTGAGCCAGAGTCGAAAGGAAACGTACGACAATGCGTAGCTTAGGGAACCGCTCATGGAGCTGCTTCAGGGTGGGGAGGAATGCCTCTTCCAGAGTTGTACCAGCTGGTGCAAGCGACTCGAGGACCTCTCCGTGAATATTCAATACTTTTGACAATGCAATTGTTAGCCTGACTTGCCTCTCTGTCTACACTACAAGACACAGGGCTCTGCAACCCTCGAGGCAACGCCAGCGAGAAAATGCGGTGTCTGTGAAATATGACAATACTTACCGATTCCATGCTTCTCCATAGCGGCGAAAGTGTCGTAAAAGGCAGTGATATCTGAAACACCACTCTCAGAGTTGGTGGTGACGCCTAGACGGTGTAAGTGCCATGCCCATATACTTGGAAGAAAGTAAACTAACCCTGAGGGTAAAGCTTCACGCCAGTGATGCCGGCGGCAGCGGCTTGCTCAATCACATCAGGGGTGATGGAGGGATGGAGCTGGTGGAAGTGAGAAGTAGCTCTTGTACAAGGACTGATTAGACGAAAGACTTACATAGAGTGACATGAGGAAATGAACATCTTTGGTGATGGCGGTGAGCTTGGACTTGTACTCGAGCACCTAAGAAACGGTTAGACCTTCAGCCTCATAGAGGTGCAAGCTGATATACATACCTGCTCAACAGATGTAAGAGGAGGCAGCTGAACGCTCAATATTAGCAATTGTATACAAAATAGATGATGTTCTGACTGGACAACCCCATATAATCACACAAACATGGCATTCAAAAAAGCCCACATACAAGATTAGGCATTCTATTCTCTTTGATTAGCTCTTTCAAAGCTCTCTTCTAGGATACAGAATCCATACACAAATGCCGTGTCAACACCACCCTGGCGCACAGTCGGGACTACCAAGTCCATTAGCTCACCCTGGCGCAAATGGACATGCATGTCAGCCGCCGCTGGCAGCTCAAGGCGCTGGATGTTCTTCATATTGAAAGAATTGGAGAAGCGTGGCCGTCGACTGTCCGTGTAAATTGCACCCTTGTATTTGAGCGACGCAAGGATAATGAGCGGCGGGGTGTTTTCTTAGCCTTTTTCTTGTGAAGCCCCGCGATGACTAAGCCTCGTGATTTTTCGTACTTGGCGCATCGGACCAACGTCGGACAGATCACGTGGAATAGCACAAGCCAAAAAAAAAGGGCCCCACATTGCCGACTTCGACAGACGGTGTAGAAATTTGTCGGTCTAGGAAGGCAGAATCGCACGAATCCATCACCGCCTACGCTACGATACCCTCTATCCTGAACGCAAACTGGATATCCAGCTCTGAGTTCTTTTTTTGGTGGCATCGGCGTATCTGAGGCCTTGACGGATCAGGTTGCGGGCCCGGCGCTTGCAACTACGCCCCCGAGAGCGCGCAATGGGCCGCAAGCCAAACCCCCTCATCCTCGAGTACTTCGTCCGAGGCCCCAAGCTCAACGACAACAGCAACAGGTATCCGCACACCTGTAAGCAATGCGGCGAGAACTTCCCCAAGGGCAGGATCGATAGCTTGACGACCCACATCACCAAGAAATGCCCCGCCATCTCCGAGTCGGATCGCATGCGAGCGTGCCTCGAGCTCCATGGTATTACCAACGCCCGTGCGGCTCCCGAACGACCTCCCCCCGAAGCGCAGACGAATGGACAGGCGGTGGACGTTCCCAATCTTCCCCAAGGATGGAGCGCCCTCGAGACTCTCGCCGAAGCCTCGCGACAGGTTGATCTGAACGAGAACAACCGCGGCCAAAGCGCACAGGGTGCCACTGACCCCGCCGACCCCTCCAACACCCAGCATGTTGCTGATCGCTTCGAACTTCACGAGCAATTCACCCTCGACAACCCCCCGGTTAGCTATGAGAACCGACCGCAGCAAAGTAACAATAGAGGTAAAGAGGTACAAAGTCCAATTGTTCCAAGTAGTAGAGCTAACACCCTATGCCAGGTGTGGTCCAACAATCGCTTCCTGGGCCTGAATTGTCCCCCGAAGAACGACTCCAGGCTTTGCTTCCTAATAGCGACGCTTCCCCTGACGCTTCAAATATTTCCGTGGCTGTTGCTGCCACTGCCCGATTAAACCCATCGCTTCTCGATCCTCAGCTTGTCCACGAAAATGGTTCATCGACACCGCCTCCGACCGTTGACATACCCCCTCCGGTAGAAACCTCCCCGAGTGCGGTAACTGCCCCCGATGGTGGCATCTCACAGCCTTGGGGCGAGATGACATATTTGGCAACCTCCTCACCAGTCCCCATTGTGCACGAGCACCCCCCAGCGCCAATTCAGATGAACCGAGGCGGCATCCGCATGGACACAAGTGATGGACAGCTAAACGGGAGACCCCGACATTCCCGATCTCGATTCACAGCAGCACGGCGCAAGGAGGTCCAAGAGGTCCGGAAGATCGGCGCTTGTATCAGGTGTAGAATCCTCCGCAAGAACTGCGGGAAGGGAACACCTTGTGACACGTGTCGAAAGGTCTTGGCACCGCGTGTCTGGAGAACTGGCTGCGTACGGACAAGACTCCAGGAGCAGCTCGATCTGTATTCGGCTGGCGTCCAGGTCGTCTTGTCCCAGAATCGGATCAACCTTTTGAAAAACCAGCTCCAGATGACCCACGATGGCACCGTGATAGAGGTCTCCCACTTTCCCGAAAGCGGCAAAATCATCTCCCTTGAGGCCTTGGTCGCGCTGATGGAGCCTAGTGAGACACAGGCCGCGGCACGAGGGAACAAGGATTCTTTTTGGCAGGTCATCATGATCGATCAGGACAAAGAGGACATTCCTGGCAAAGTGGAGGCCTATATGCGCGATGTCTTCCATCTCTTCATTGAGCGTGAGCCCTCGAGGTTCATGCGTGTCACTCTGGACCTCGCAATCCAGCAACTGGCCGAAGGCGAGGATGATTTGCTTCGAAAATCGCTAGAGCTCTGGGGCTTGGTCGAGAACATTGACCGCGAGAGGCAATGGCACATCACAGAAAAGCCTGCCAGCGAGGGGGAAGAGCCTAGGAGGATCCAGGAAGCCGAGAGCGAGAACGACGCAGACATTTACACGACAATCTGCATGCAGCTGAACGCCGCGGCGGAGAGAAAAGCTAATAATACCTCCAAGGCCCTGCTGAGCGGCATGCACCGAGTGCTCCAGGACAGCAAGGTCAAGGTCAACTTCAAGATGTACCTAACGGCACTTGTTTTCCTCAACTGCCTCGAAAAGTCGACGTGGGCTTTCAAAGCATGGGAGCAAGATCACCTTCGACCTGGGTGGCCCCTGGAGAGAGACCCCGGCGTGTTTACGCAGCAGGGCGGCAATCTCGCAGGCTTGTTGAAGATGCTTCTGGCGATCCGCAAGGCTCTGCCGCAGACCGTCCGCAACGACGTCACCGGCAAGTTGGCGACTTCAGAACAAGACCCCGTTATTGCGGCTTATTTCCAGGAGCTTGATCTAGACTGTAAGTATTGTAGTTGTTGCTGCTGTGTTTCATCTAAAGTACTAAAGATCTTGCATAGACGACACTGTTCTAGCCCGCCAGGAAGGCTCCCAGTTCTCTCCCGCAGACTCTCGATCCCTCGAGATGATGTTCTGCTCTCACCTCCTCCTCACCAACACCCCTTAGACGTCCCGAAAAGGGGCAACGAGTCGAGAAACATTCGGGCACGTTTCAAACCGAACATGTGCCTCCATGTTCACGCCGACTTTTATACTTCGACCGCTTTAATGGCTAATGACTCTGGACGGAAAAGCAACGATTATTTTTATTTTGACACTGATACCACAATGATGATGTATGCATGACTGGGTGTTATGGCCTAACTCGGTGCCTTTGAGGGGCAATAAAAACAACTACAAAAAGGGCCATGTGTTGGAACTGGCGTTTACGGCATAGATAAACCAAGATACCTCAGGGTCTTGATGAAGAGATGAAAAGTTTTTTTGGTGGTCTCAGAATCGCAGTTCATTATGAATCGCCCATCATTGCTCGCTGTGTCCTCAAATCTTCAAATGCTGTACATCATTTGCTACAAAACCTTGTAATTGTCATGGCCCTTGGTTTTGTTACTCTCAATCTCCTTCTCTTTTTCTGCTACGGCACTGCATTGACCGTTCACGTTCAACTCTAGATCCCCCTCTCGCTCGAGATGCTCGAGATACCTGAGAGACCGCTGTTATTCCTACTTGGCCCATGGCCCGGCCGCTTCGGCTTCTTGAAGCACGCAAACTCGTTCTTGCTCGCGTCCCTCAGCCTCTTGAGCACGTTGCGCATGTCCGACAGCTCGCCCTGCAGGCGCGCGCGGGCCTCGTTGTCGGTGCGCGCGTCGAGTTCCTGGTATATCTGGCTCTGCAGCTCCGAGGCGCGCTCCGAGGTGTAGTGGCTGAGGGTCTGGGCGACAAACTCGACGTCGAGGGTGGCCTGCATGAGGGCCTCGAGGGAGTAGCGCGGACGCCGGCGGAAGGCTTCGAGGAGCTGGACCGAGGTCTGCTCGAGGAGGAAGGATAGCACATCCACAGTGAGGGCTGGAGCAGTTGTAGACACCTGTGAGTGAACGAGAACCAGTGTGAGAAGAGCCTCGTAGACATAGGGCTTGGCTGTCTGGGTGCGTTGGCCATGGCCAGGTGCCCAGTCAGGGGCTGCGACGCCGGCTTGAATGATGTCGTGAAGCTTTTCGATTGAGTGCTTCGTGTAGGATTGGAACAGACGCTCATGAATCTGCCCAAGGACGTCACGGATCTTCTTGGACTCGTCCGTCAGCTTGACAGAGAAGGCGTTCTCAAACTGCGAGTTGAGATTCGGCACAACCTGCGAGCGCAGGGATTGGAGGTTGCTGAGTGTCATGAGCATACGGATGTTCTACATAAGGTCTGTTAGTATACTGCTACCGCCGATGTTGCGGGAGGTATGCTTACCCTGTCATTAGAATCCAAGGCGCCCTTGCCGGCCATCGAAGGCGCAGCAGCTGAGGCCAGCGATCCATCACCATCAATAGACCAGTCGTCTTCGGTCTTCTTCAGAGACCGCTCAGCATTCTCAACCATACCACTCAATGCCTTATACAGAGTGGTGACATATTGGCTACGCACCATCTGAAGCAGCTTAGTCGGAGGCGGCAAGACGATATCTCCCGCGCCCGGCTTGGACATGGCGTCAGAGATGTAGAGTATCTTTTGCATTCCCGACAGCAACGATCCCTCAAAGGCAGCAAAGCTCGCTGGCATTCTCGTCACATCACCCAATTCGACTGAGCGCTGCCAGTCCTCGACATACTTGATGTTTTCGGCATCCCGGTTCCACGCAGCACATAGCGCCGTAACACAGCGCTCCCGTGAGCCTCCAACGAGGGTCTTGAGGCGTTCCAGAGCCTGGCTGTCTCCCAGTGTGATAGGTTCGATGCTCGCCATATCAGATGCCCCTGAACCAACTAGGGTCAGCATCTTGGACAGATAGTGAACGCCGCTCATGGAGTTGGACCAGGGCGGCCAGAAGGCGAGCTTCTCCCATGCTTCGCCTCTCTTGGGTGACGGCGGCGGCAGGTTATTCGGGTCGAAATTGAAGCGGGGGTCTCGCGGCGCTGTTGGTGACCGGCCGCCAGACTTGGGCGTTGGTGGCACGGGAGAATTAGGGGATGGGGGCAGTGGTGAGAAGAGCTGTGAGACGTCCTCAGGAGGCATATCAGCGAAGAAGGCAAAGACGTGCTCGCGCAGCATGTCTACTAGCTCCACAGCCCCCTTTCGCAACTCGTCAACACTCTGTGGCGATAGTTCGTGATGGTGTTGAGACTCTCCACGATAGCCCACTGGCAGTGTCGCCTGGGTCTTGCCATCGATGAATCCCTGAACTGTCTGCCAGAAGTCTACAACCTCGCCAAGGATGCCTTGAGACGACAGCAAGTTGTTCAAAAATGAGAGCATCTTCTCCCACAGCTCAATCACATCAGCCGAGTCGAATGTCAATGGCTTGCCCTCGATTACCGGCCGGCCGAGAGATCGAAGATGCGCTGCGATCGTGTTGGGATTCGGCTTATCGACGCTGGCCAGCCGGCGACGAAGAATCTCAATCTCGACCTTTGCGCGGTCTGCTGTCGACTGGATCTTGCCCTTGAGGTAGTCGTAGCGGCTCAGCAACCAGACCCAGATCGGGTTGTCATCAGCGCCGAGTTCCAGGAGCAACCCGATGAGTTCCATATGCTGATCTTGCGCGCGGCCAGTCATGCTCTCCGACTTGGACGTCGTGTGAAGGGTAACGAGCCTCTTCCAGACATCGCGCTTCAAGGTGCGGATCTGCTGGTCCACGTCATGCCACATGCGTCCTGCTATCAATAGTTGGTAGAGCTGTGGCTCAGTCGGTGTGTCTTCTCCCAGATCGTCAGATAATCCCCGCGCTTCATCCGCAATCTTCCTCGCCCTGCTGTACTCTTCGACAAGAGATTCGTAGTCCTTGCGCTTGATGCTGTCGGCTATCGCGGTGCTCAGCTCGACGTAATCCTTGAATCGAGTCAGATGGTTCGACACAGTCTTGAGGTTTTCCTCCTTCTCCCGTCCTCCCAGCGCAGGACCCCAGACATCCTCAGCTTTCGCCGACACGTCCAACAGCGGGCCCTTGATGCCCAGAACACCGTACTCGCTCTCCTTGGTCAGCGCGTTCTTCTTACGCGTGTCAGATGGCGTAGGCGACGAAGCCAAGGGGTTGTTCAGTCCCAGGCCCGGCCCAATGCTATTCCGGAAACTGCTGCGACTAGCAGCGCGGGAATGGCCACGGGCGCGGGCAGTGGTGGAGGGTGGTTCGGCCCCGCGATATTTCATCTCCTTGTAGACATTGTCTATGGTAGCCTTGGCTTTGACGAACCTCTCAAAGTTTGTCTCGACCAAGACTTTGAGTGAGGCAGACTTTTGGTCGATAGATTGCGAAAGAACGTCAAGGCCGGTGAGTAAGCTTCGAGTGTCGGCCGTAGCATGCATTTGCGAAAGGAAGAGTGCTGGAGAAAATGTGGTCGAGGAGAGGAGGAATCGGTTTCCTAACCAAGTTCATACCGAGTCAGTCTACATCCATCCGACAGCATCGTTCCGGGGTGTCCTGGAGCAGTAGTTGACGCAAGAACATACGTAGCCGGTGATCATCTTGAACTGGCACACCGAGATGCTTCAACGTTCTGACAACGCTATCCGTGGTTCCTAACGGATCGGCCTCATCTTTCTGCACCAGGTTGCTAACACCGCCTGTGCCGCCTTCCGCACCGAGGACGGTGCTTCTCCGTTGGCTCACAGCTCTCTCAAGCGCCTGATATCGGGACTGTCTCCGTTGCAGCTTAGTGCTCTTCTCGCCTTCGTCGTCATCGGACTCTTGGAAGTCCTTCTCGGCAGGCCATTCTGAGGGATAGAGCGTGGGGATCTGGTAGAAGTCGAGGATAGTGCGCTCGGTGTCGGCCATGATGATGGTGAAGGTAACGGTGTTGGCCTAAGGTGGGACAATCAGGGGACACGGCGCATGCTCGTTTCGCTGGGTGGGATTGCGCCCAATCGGCGCATGCAGAAGAAGTTGCTATTCTGTCGGGCTCGGAATATGCAATCGGAAGTGGTGGTAGGCCGTACGTTTCGCGTGGTTACACAATCGTTTGGAATATGAGAGGTGAGTAGTTCGGAGTGTTGAAGATCCGACGCTGTGAGCTGTACATACAGCTACCTCGTGCATGTGCAGCTCAAGCGCTCCAACCCAACGCGCGGATGGGGCTCTAAAGTGTGGCTTGAGACCTGTGGCTCAACTGCGTGACGTGCATGCGCCGTGGCTAGTGAA
>JABFFE010000667.1:0-21350 GCA_013623625.1 Fusarium setosum | reverse complement strand
CCCCCGTCCCCGTCGATGCCACCACCCGCCTCCCGACTCCGCCCCCAATTGACGGCCTCTGGATCCCCCGGGAGGACCAGGAGCGCCTCGAGTACCGCCTGTCCCACAACAAGACCATCCGCACGTACCCCGTCTGGCTCTCGGACGAGTCCGAGGCCTCATCCGATGGCATCCTCCTCAAGGACCAGGCCCGCTGGCGCCGTTACGCCGAGCAGGACCTCTACACCCTCCTCCACTACAAGCAGCATGAGCCGACCGACGGCCGCCGCGAGCGCGTCCAGTGGGCCGACTACTACCGCATGAACCAAAAGTTTGCCAACAAGATTATCGAGATCTACAAGCCCGGCGACATAGTCATCGTCCACGATTACTTCCTCATGCTGCTCCCTAGCATGTTGCGACAGCGCGTTCCCAACATGTACATCTCATTCTTCCTCCACTCGCCTTTCCCTAGTAGCGAGTTCCTCCGTTGCTTGCCCCGTCGCAAAGAAGTCCTCGAGGGCGTTCTGGGCTCCAACCTCATTGGTTTCCAGTCTTACAGCTACTCGCGCCACTTCCTCAGTTGTTGCACCCGAATTCTGGGCTTTCCCTCTGACACACTTGGAATCGATGCTTATGGAACTCGAGTCCAAGTTGGCGTCTTCCCCATTGGCATTGATGCTGCCAAGGTCGAGAGTTTCGCCTGGACCCCCGCCGTCAAGGAGAAGTATGATGCTCTCCGCCAGCTTTACCACGGCAAGAAGATCATTGTCGGACGTGACCGTCTTGATAGTGTCAGGGGTGTTGCCCAAAAGCTGCAGGCCTTTGAGCGCTTCCTCGAGATGTACCCAGAGTGGCGCGAAAAGGTGGTGCTCATCCAAGTCACTTCCCCCACCAGCGTTGAGGCTGAGAAGGGGGATCTGGAGGACGACAGCAAGGTTGCTTCTCGCGTCAACGAGCTTGTCATGCGCATCAATGGCATGTACGGAAGTCTTGGGTTCTCGCCCGTTCAGCACTATCCTCAGTACCTTAAGCAGGACGAGTACTTTGCTCTACTACGGGCTGGCGACATTGGCCTCATTACGTCGGTTCGCGACGGTATGAACACGACGAGTCTGGAGTACATTGTCTGCCAAAAGGAAAACCACGCTCCTCTGATTCTCTCCGAGTTTAGTGGTACCGCTGGCAGCCTCAGCGACGCCATTCACATCAACCCTTGGGACCTCAGCGGCGTCGCTGAGAAGATTGATGCCGCTCTCACCATGTCGGACGAAAAGCGTCAGGCGATGCAGTCTAGGCTGTACCGTCACGTCACCGAGCATAACGTCCAGTCGTGGATCACAAAGTTTATCCGCAAGGTGTACAACGTCCTCGGCGACACGGGCTCTGCCAACGCCACACCTTTGCTAGACCGTGCTCTCCTCCTCTCTCAGTACCGGACAGCAAACAAGCGCCTTTTCATGTTCGACTACGACGGTACTCTGACACCGATTGTGCGCGAGCCTAGTGCTGCAGTTCCGTCAGAGCGTCTGATTCACACTCTCCAATTGTTGGCAGCTGACCCCAAGAACGCCGTGTGGATCATTTCAGGCCGAGACCAGGACTTCCTGAAGCAGCACCTCGGCCACATCTCACAGCTGGGCTTCTCAGCCGAACACGGCAGCTTTATGAAGCACCCCCGTGCAGATGAGTGGGAGAACCTGGCGGAGAAGTTTGACATGGGATGGCAGAGCGAGGTGATGGAGGTGTTCCAGAAGTACACGGATAAGGTCCAAGGTAGGTCCATGTTACTCGGATGAACTGGCTTATGACGGGTTACTGACTTCACAATAGGATCCTTCATCGAGCGAAAACGATGCGCCCTCACGTGGCACTACCGTCTTGCCGACCCCGAGCAGGGCATCCACATGTCGCGAGAATGCCATAAGGAGCTTGAGGCGACAGTTGCAACCAAGTGGGACGTGGAGGTCATGCCCGGCAAGGCAAACGTCGAGGTGCGCCCTACGTTTATCAACAAGGGCGAGATCGCCAAGCGTCTCATCGCCATGTACCACAACCCCGGCGCGACCGAGGCTACCGGCAGCCCTAAGCCGGGACACCTCGAGTTTGCGCTCTGCATGGGCGATGACTTTACCGACGAGGACATGTTCCGCAGCCTCAACGCCGCGTCGGGCCCTGTCTTGGACGCCAACCACGTCTTCACGGTGACGGTTGGCGCGAGCACCAAGGTAACGCTGGCCAAGTCGCATCTGCTGGAGCCTGAGGATGTGATTGAGTGTGTGGCTCTCCTGGCGGGCGTCCAAGATGCGGGTGAGAGGCTTGGCGAAGTGAACCTCGGTGCTCTGAGCACAGTGGAGGGTCGCATTCCCGATGAGAAGTTGTAGGAACAGCGAATGGCCCAGCCAAGGGTGAATTAAGTCAGACATAATGCTTTAGGCGTTCTTTGGACAAAGACGGAGACAAGACGGGAAAGATAGACGGGGGAAAGAAGGGCGCATAGGCTGGACAGCACAATGAGAGCTAGGAAATACTGAAGTACAAAATGGAAGACGTGTGGAAGAAGATATGGCAATGCGAGGACATAGCTTTGAAAGCATATATGATGGTACAGGGATAGCATTTGTCAATGAGACTCGAGAGTCTATGTAAGCTTTGTATTGGGTGCAAGAGTCAATCGTCACTATCAGTCTCAGATGTCCATTCAACTCGAACTTGAGGCTCCAGGCGAGGTCGTCCATACCAAGCTCGCGTTGGCCCATAGACCTGGATTCTCTTGAGGCTGGGGAGATTCCCCAAGCGGGCTTGGGCAGCCAGTTGCTGCACGAGCGGCATAGTCAGCGATCCCATCATCCCATCAGCATCGGCATCGGCATAGGGAAATAAATAGAGATAGGAATAGGGATGGGTATGGCGTCTGGCTTCGCTGAGGGTCATCACCTCGATTGAGGCCGGGAGCATGGAACCCCATCCCCTCGCCTCGTAATCGAGACACAACTCATCCAGCAGCAGATGCGTCAATGCGGGAAACGCCATCACGCTTGCAACCCTCTCCTGCTTGTCGAACCGACGGTCCAGGCAGTCCGACGTGTTATCCGAGATTTCCAGACGGCGCAGCGAAGTGCGAGACGTCACGGCCTCTAGATATCGCACCACCTCGTTGGGAGTTGCGACGCCTCCGGGACCGCCCCCGATAAAACAGCCGTCTTGG
Organism: Fusarium setosum; assembly: GCA_013623625.1. Lineage (NCBI taxonomy): Eukaryota > Fungi > Ascomycota > Sordariomycetes > Hypocreales > Nectriaceae > Fusarium > Fusarium setosum. The sequence continues at coordinate 18,163 of JABFFE010000667.1, read as the reverse complement.
TACCGTAGAATGAACGTCTCGAGCTGGACGCAAGCATGAACGAGGTCCCGGAGGTGCTGCCGGCTCAAGGCGGTGCCGGAGAGTTCGAGGTGCCTCAAGTTCCTCAAGCTGAACTTGGGGAGGCCGAGTCCGTCCGTAGAGCAGCACCTGGAGACGACTAGTACCTGCAGGTTTGGCGCCCTCGACAAGAGCCCCGCCATATGTCGAAGGCCGACGTGTGTAGGCGCGGGGCGGCTTTCAAATACAAGGTGCAGTTCCGTCAGGAAGCTGAGGGTTGTCGAGGGAAGAAGCCCGTCGTCACCCACGTACAAGTCGTTAAAAATCTCCAAGAAGAGCTTCTCTAGCCTTGGAGCCGAACGGAGAAACAGCTCGGTTACAAAGACTTGTTGCATCTGATGTTGTCGCACAGGATCTGGGTCCCTGCGGCCCTCGGGCAAGCCAACGCCCATGGCGTCGGTTACCTGGAGAAATAAGGACGGGTCCTCTGGCTTCACGGGGATGAAACGGTTTATTGCTGCGTGCTTGGCGTGGAGGGATAGGTCCGGGCGGCGGACAAAGGTGCGTAGGAGCTCCAATATGCTCTGTCCACGCCCGAAAAATGACATGGGCGGGCCGACAAAGAAGTGGTAGAGCACGGGAGTTGCAACAGCGTTCATCCGGCGCGATGCCAGGCAGAGATGGGCCAGCGCTTTCTTGTCGGTCCGGTACTGTTCGTGAACTCCCAGCTTCGCGTGAGGTATGCAGAAGTAGTGTGGACCGTGGGTGCAGTGGGAGCACATCTCGAGGCATATCTGGCTGAGCAGCTCGTCCGGGAGGCTGAGGAGGGAAACAGCCGACATGTTGGGCAGTGTGGTTTGAGCTGAGGTTTGAACACTCGGTACCGGCTGGAGTTGATGAGAGAGTGGTAGGCCTTTATACCTCTGTCAAAACCTTGATGTTACCACGTATCCCAGAGGTAAAACTGGTCATGGTTGAGTTTGGTCTCGCATAATCGGCCTCACTTGACGCAAAGCATATTAACCTTTTGCCTGCAATGCTTGACTCCTATCCCCTGATGTCTCTGAGAAGACTTAGTACGTCAGGCCTTGATGAAGAGGATGAAGAGTCAATTAACAAAGTTGAACGAATACTTGGTCTTTACACGTGCAGAGTGAATGGAAATACCATTGTCAATTGATCTATGAAGGAAAAAAACAATAGAGGTCAAACCTAAGCCTCAGATCCTAATACATTATACAAAGACCTGGCTATTTAGACTAGGGCCTGATAGTATTCCTGTTAGTTAATGACAGGTGCCGTCAACGGTTATACAAGGTCATCATGGCAGTCATCACAAAACTCATCATAGGTCCCTTAATCTCAAACAATCTGATCGATATACGTGACGCCCAGATTAAAGATAGAGCGCCCTCTGACCTATGACTCGGTTAGTTTCGCATACTCTTGTTGCTTCCCCCCTTTTTGGGCTTGTCGCTCACCAACTTGACGAAAAAACCCACAATGGTCCCCCGTTCTGGCTCCAGGATCTCTCTTTCCATCTCCGGCGGAGGACGCCAGCCAGGGGGGCAACGTGGGAGCTTGAGACACTGCCCAAAGGTGGTTCGGATCTGAACAAGTGTCAGTGCCATCAGGAATCTTAACCAGGGAAATGCTACCCAAGACTGCGAACCTTGATCCTGTGAAGATTGCGAAGATAGGCCGTCTCCACCCGATCGATTCGCTCTCCTCGAGCCGAGTTCAAAGATAGCTCTGTGCGTTGGTCGCTCCTCCATCCAATGAGAAGCGAACTTGGTTCGTAGACTGGGTTCGCGTATCTAAACTCGATACCTAGAACCTTTGGGGCATCCCATGACCCATCATTATCTTTACGCCATCTTGTGAAGTATAAAACAACTTTTTGTAAGCAATGAAGATGTTCTCCCTGCTCTCCTCCAAAGTTACAGGTTTGGAATGGGACGTGATCCATCATGGGCCAAGGGCGAGGACCTTGCTTCCCCAGCAATCTCAATTCGAGCGGGGGATAGTCAGGGTACCAAAGCCGACTGTATCGAAACTCCTCGGCTTCGTCAGGGAAGAAAAAGATTTTGTCTGATGCGATGGAAAGAGAGAGCATCCTGAGTCCCTATAGAGAGTTAGTGAATAAGAGACTAGTAGGGGGAGGAGGTGACATACATCAAACCTAGCCTTTAGGGCTGTGATGAGTCGGTCTGGAGATCCCGGAGGGCCTGGGTTGACAAGCCTCCGCATTGGAACGCCCTCAAATGCTCCAGTCCACATGGACAGCCCTTTGGAAGGCGACTCGATCGCAAGAGCTCGAACGCCAAAATCTTCCACGGAGAGATGGACGGCCGAGATGCCGTCGCCGTCATGCTCGAGCCCGCCATAGCCTACCCAGGTCACCATCGTTTCTTGTTTCGGCTGTATGTAGCCAATCTCCACAGCCGGTCTATTCTCCTGAGTAATTCTGAGTCCAGAAACATAATTCTTATTGCATATCCACACCCAGGAGACATAGATTGCATTGAACATCTTGGGGAAAGAGACTGAACGGTTCCACAAGATTTGTGTGCTCTTTGACGACGGGAACTCTGGGAGAATAGGAAGGGCGTAAGCTGTGGTCCAGGCCCCATCTGTTTTTGGCGCGTCTTGCTCACAAAATGACCAGCATACAGTCCCGTGGCATGTTGCGGCAGTGATTCGTTGCTCAAGGAGTCGACGAAGTTGGTCCGAGAGCGCCCAGACACGCTTCCTATTTCTTATCACAGAAGGAGTCATCTCGTCAACGCCGTGCCAAAGATTTTGCCACTGGTCACACGAAAGCCTAGCAGACCCTGTGTCGAAGACGTAGGAAAACTCGTGGCCTGGCCAGAATCTGGAACGCCAGAACTCGCTGGATAGTTTGACCGACGCGCAGATGGATGAAGCACGTCTGAGGCGTCGGACATCTGTTGAATCGAGGTTGATCAAGATGTCGCACAAGATCTCGTTCGGGAACCTAGCGAAGGGGTCCCTTCTGTCAACTTTCTTTTTCTTAGTCGTCCACCAAGACGCTCTGGACCATCGCATCAGATTGAAATTCATGCGGGCATGTTTAAACGCAGTTACCAGCGCAGGCACGTTCAGAGGGTCATAGAGAAAACCTAGCGACGACCCAGAAGGAACAAGGCCACGACGGAGCTTTGGGGGTTCGTTCGGATAGTATTCGTCGCTGTAGTGGCGCTCAAAAGCGCCTTCATAATTGTGCCCCCAGTCCATAACTCCCCTGTCGCCAAAGGGGAACGAGGCGAGGATGCAAAAAAGGGCCTGGATGTCGCACCTCGTGCCATGGTCTTCGCAGTTGGCAGAAAAGACCCCCCAACAACTTTCATGGAACAAGAAGCCCCAGACAGTGTCGAGCCGCTCACTGAAGTGAGAGCTAAAGGGAACGGAGCGGGAAGTTGCGTCTTTCCGGACCAAATCCCGGCCCATTGCGGGTTCAAAGAGGATGATGGATTGTCTACCGTTAACGTCGAGCCGGGACTGTGAGGATGACATGCGAGCCGAGTTCCAGCCTCGGGCGACCGTGTAGACTAAGTGTAATATGTCAGTTACGATCTGAGCCAACGCTTTGCTGAAGCTTTGCTGGCTCTTAGCATATGCTTTGCAAATACGTTGCTAAAGCTATGCTGGCACTCGCCTGGCGTACCTCCAAGGCGTAGCAAAGTATGATTATAGGGCTAGGTGTACAAGGATTCGACTCACTTGTTTGAAAACGACGCATCCATTCTCGGGACCACTGTCCGTCCGCGATCTCGACACCGCAGAGGACGCAGCTCCCCAGCACCGGTCCCGACATGGCGCGAATCTCGGGCGTTGTCCATAAATTTGCGGATTGACTTGCCTGGTGGTGGGAAGGAGAAGGCGTAGATGAAAGAACGAGAAAGGGAATACTGGCGGACGGGGTGAGAAGGAGAGCAATCGGGCAGGTATTCACTGTCAAGCAGTTTGCGTTTGCACGTGAGCACCTTTATCGGATCGAATTCGCTCGACGTAAAAGAAACTCGCAGAGCAGTAGAAGGGGGATATGGAGGAGAAAGAAAAGGAACAAGGAAAACAATGAGGCAGGCAATCACCGTCAATAACATGGCTGCACGTGACCCCCCTGACAGCAACCCGCTTTGTCACTGTCAAACACTCAACAAACGCCTACTGCCCAAGGCCTGGACTTGAAATGCCTTAGGCATAAACCCAACACTGGATTTCGAAACAAAGATAGAGAGTTAATGTATGGGTTGAAAAGCACTGATGCCCGTGGAACGATGAGAGTATACTATGGCTGGCTCTCACGGAACCTAAGACCTAAAAGGCAGCGTGGGAATACACCAATACTCGGCGAAAGGCCTGGAATCTTCCCTCGATTTAAGACATAATGGCCTGAATATCCACACTTCGGGATAATCCTATCTTGATCTTGCTTAATTATATTAATTAATTTTGGACTTGTGACGTCTACGGCGGAAAACTACGTAGGTGGTCCGAGTTGACAAGTGCTCTTAAGACTGGCGTCTAATCACCTATCAAACGACAATTATAGCTACCAAACAGCAACCGCATTCTACTCTTCTATCCCCAAAACGCCATCTATCTAATCAGGCCCAATATTCCTCGGCGCCACCGTCGAAAGCAACCCCTCCAGAGTCACCCGCTCCTCACCCCCCTCAGAATCTGCCTTCTCGACAATGACGCTGTGATCCCTGACCTTGACGACCGTAAACTCCACGACGCCCTCCCCGTCACCATCCCCCAGCTCGCTCAAAAGATGCTCCTGCGCGTACGAGGGGAGCTCCAGTCTCTGCTTCCTCACCACCGACTCGATCGAGAGGACCACCTCCTTCGCGATCGGGAACGAGTCGCCGAGCTCGAGCAGCGCGCGGCACGCCTTGGTGAACGTCTCGAGCTGGATCGGGCTGGCCTCGATGTCAAACAGAACCCGGAACGCGCACACCGAGCACGCCTGGATGATCCAGCTCTCGTTGCGGAGCGTGTACAGCGCCCGGAAGTGCCAGATGGTCGACATGGCGTTGCTCGCGTGCGCGTGCGACATTGTGACTGGGTCGAACGGGCCAAATTCTTCCTTGGACAGTCCTTCAAAGGGTCTGAAAATGCTGATGATGACGAGATCAACACTAAGACTGGGAACCCATGTCAATACTAGTAGTCACCCTCCTCCCGAGGTCAACTTACTGCAACAGCAACGCAGCCGGCAGCACCGCACTCTCGGCTCTCAGTCGCTCCGGCAGGGTAAACTTCCACTCGATGATCCGTGAGTAAAGCTCCAGGGCTCTCTTGGCATTGTGCCGTGGTGCAACGCCCTCCTCCAGCGGTATCAGAAACTCGAGGACTTGCTCCGTAATCTCTGTAAAGTTGCACTCCGCTTCAAAGATCTCTCTCTTCAGCGACCTCTGCGGCACCACGGAAACAGGGTATGGGAACCACCAGTAGTCCGGATTGTCCCTCTTACACAGGGGTGACGCTGCTTCGTCGTGCCACGTCTTTGGCCTCTTTGGTTGCTTGATGACGAGCCTGCGGCAGAGACCATGCATCGGCTTCCTGCAAGAGTGGTCAGAAGCGCTGCCCATGACAATGCCAGCTCATAACGTACCAGTCCCAGACATAAAATCCCCACTGGATCCACGACAATGCATGTGCCTCGCCTCTCTGCCGCGAGCCAGCAAGGGCCGTATCCGCCGAGCGCGGCAGGTCGTCGAGCCGGAGCGTAAGATATCTCTCCTGCATGAGGCTGTGGTATCTCAACGCCGTCTCCCCTCTGCCGAGGGCCCCCTCGTAGACGTACATCAGCGCCAGCCCTTGGACCACCGTCAAGGACGGCTGGGTGTCCTCCAGCCGCAGCAACCTCCCTGCTTCCCTGGCAAAGGCCTGGCCTCGTGTGTTGGAGTCGCCGGACTCCCGAAAGGTCGCTTGATTCGTCGTGTATATCTGAGAACATGGTCAGCAAACGCTTTCCTGCCATGGGGAGACCACGCACACAGCTAACGGCCAAAAGGGCATTGACAAGAAACGGCGAGCAGAAGCGAAGCTCGAAAGGTTTGGCCGGCGCAGCAGGGTCCAGACTCTTGAGGTCCTCTTCGAACATGGCCCGGTCAATGACGCGGTTACAAACAGTATCCCACGTCCAAAAGAGCAGCAAGAGGTGGCTGAGGAGTTTGTCATCGTGGACGACAGTCGTCCATCGTGACAGCGGAAGACTGTATCCCGGCAGGTCGACAAAGATGCCGCTCTCAGCATACAGATGCTGCGTGTCTCGCCAACTCTGTTCGAAGATGTGCCCAGGATGATCATATCTAACAACGTCAGAACTTGTCGCACAGACCCAAGGCCTTGTGTACTCACGGCGAGGTGATCCTAGCTTGCGGGAGGTGACCAAAGCTGAAGCTTCGTCCTGTCCCTGCGTAGTGCTCTGTTGAACCGTGGCCAGCAGGATGCCCAGCCTCAGGTGCCCGAGCCCTCGTACCAGACGACGCAGGACCTGACGTTGCCGGCAGTTGCCGATGCGAAGTCGTAGGCGAAGTCAACTGGAGGAGCAGACTTCCTTCGTGGATATCCTCCGTCACGGATTTGACGTCCTTTCCAGCCCGTATCCGGCGGACAATCTCCTCCGCCTCCTCTGGGTGTCCAGCCTTGAGTGACGCATACAGATTCTCATGCTCAGTCATGCGCTCCTGAAGCTCGTCATGCTTTCGCTTGATGGCATTCGCCTCAGCCTCGAAAGGATACTCGACATACTCGCACTCTCTCCCAGCCGTGAGGCACGCAGAGCACTTGGGACGCCGTGCATCGCACTACATCAGTCAACTCAGTCAGTCGCCTTTTAACGTGAGGGGGGGTCAGTAAGTTGGCCCAACCTTGGCCTTGCGTTGCCGACAGGCTTGACACGCCGTCCTCACAGCCGTACGCTTGGGGATGTTGATCTTTGGAGGCGGCGCGCTTCCACCAGGGTCTCCGCGCGTCGGTCCAGGAAGCAGGGGACGGTATCGACCAGATGGGTTGTCGGACATTGTCTTTCAACGTGTTGCGCAGCAGAGTCCAACAATGGAGATGTGGCATGAGACGAGAATGATGCGACGAGCCGGCGAGATCAGCGACAGTCCATTTTCTACCAACTGTCAAACCCGTCCGCGAGCGAGGGGGGCAAAAGTGCCACGAGCCCGTGTCGCGAGCACGGAGGCATCAGGAAGAAGACTGACGGAATATCATCTATATATGATGTATCCACAACGTCACCCGTGCTGGTGCGAGATGCTCTTCAAGGGGCCACTTAAATAAAGCTTGGGGTTTCTCGGGAACAGTTGGGTTTGTTTATTCCCATTAAATATGGGGCAGACATTTTTAAAAAGGATATCTCGCAGGGATCAAGCTGTCATGGAAGAGGTTGTTGTTGATGGGTCAGTCCTGGCGCTGTTGTCTTGTCTACTCAAAGGAATCAGCACTTACAGACGATAAACCCTTGGGTTTTACCCTGATTCAAGATCCAGTCAGTCCCGAGCCTGAACAGCGGTTCTCATCCGGCGTATTCATTAGCCAAGGCGACAGGGTTCTGTCATGACCAAATGCCTAAAAGATCTTCACAGCTGTCACAAGTCAAAGCAAATGACGCAGATACTCCCAAATGAATCAACAATTTCAATTTGATAGCTTTTGAGCAGATATAGATCACAAACTTGTCTCCCAACCATATCCAGCCAAGTACGCCTATAGTAACAAAGGAAACCATTGTCCAAGACCCGTAGTCAAGCCACTTTACACCTTCATCCCCTCTACTTCTTCCTCAACACCACCTTGACATCGTCTGCGTATCGCTCAAACCCTACGTTGAATCCCTTGCGCACAGCCGGGACCCAGAATGGCCGGCCGTCAGCGCTCTGAATGTCAAACGTCCTCAGTGTACCCGCCACCACGGCCATGGCCACCTCGAAGCCAAAGACGCGACCAGGACACAAGTTGCCCGCGACTCCAAAGGCGCGCACCTTTCGGATGAGAGGGTTGGATAGTTCTCCAGTGCGGGTGATGAAGCGGCTGGGGTTGAAGGACGCTGCGTCAGGTCCCCAGGTCGTGGCGTCGAGGTTTGAAGCACACATTGGGAGAAGGAAGATGTCTCCCTGAGAGACAGCCAGAGGGTCAGTGCCCGGGAGGCTGAGGCTAAAGTCGTGTCGCGCAAGTCGAGGCACACCCGTCATGTGTAGACGAAGCGTCTCATACCAAGAAGCCACAAGCCAAGGGCACAGAGTGCGAACATCGGTAAGATCAACCTTGGGGCTATCGATAGTCTCTGCCTGGACAACCTCGAGCTTCTGCACCTCATCCACGATAACCTGGAGCAACTCGGGAGTGGCGAGTAGATGTCTCATGAGCCACACCGAGAGCGTGCTAGGCGTCGCAAGCAGACCGAGAGCAGAGACCATCTCAATGTTGTAGTAGTCTGGGTTGGTCTCCCAGTCAGGGTCAGAGTGGGCAACCACATTGATGCCGTGGGCTACAGATCGTACCCGAGATTCGCGGTGCTGGAGGTGAAACTCGCGTAGCCTAGCACTGAGGAACTTGCGAGACTTGTAAGCCGACCGAGCTGTCAGCCAAGCAGCAGGTCGAGAAAGAGAGTCGAAGGTCTCGCTCAAGTTCCTATGATCCTGTTAGCACCTATCTCAAGCTATGCCTCGTGTAGAGTGACTTACATAAACTCTTCGGAAAACTCACGATCCATGCGCCAGGGGTTCTCAACTCCCCAGACAGCACTGGCCGTAGCAGACACAGTCATGCCAAACATCCAATGAGCGAGGTCAACATTATTGGCATGATCCATCTTGTTCATCTCGTCCCAGAGAAAGACGCCGGATCGCTCAGACAGAGCCCGGAGGTTCTCTGGCCCGCCAAACTCGACCTTGTGAAGGGGTCGTGGGTCGGCATCGAGAATGACACGGATGGTGCTCGGCCCAAGGCTAAAGACCCGGGGTCCGACGTAGGCGAGGATCTGAGCGAGTCCCGTGTCGGAGACATGGCGGGAGAGCTGTCGGTCCAGGGAAGGGTTGGCAACAATGATGCGCTTGAAGGGGATGCTGATGGTGAAGATTGGGGCAGCAGTGGATGCGATGAGACGGTTGACATATCGGGCACTGTCTCGTTGCAGGCCGAGGAGGTGGCCGACCCAGGGGATAGGGGAGGAGAGACGAGGGAGTTCCGAGAGGGAGAGGAAGCCAGACTTGTTTGAGGACGACGAAGACTGAAGCAGTTGCAGCAAATACTGAACAAGAGAGGAAAGGAGGTAAAGGAGGAAGGAAATAAGGACGAGTTCAAAGACAACAGAAGAGAGGAGCCGGTTCAGGACTGGCGCCCTGTAGGCCAAGGAGAAGTAGACGTCAAAGATGGCCGCCATGTCGATCTTTCTGTATTTGTATAGTGTCTCGCCGGGGGCTTTGCACAGACGAATAGAGATCGAACGTGATGAGACAAGAAGGGGCTTGCAGATCAAGACGGCTGGTCAAGGTAGGTAGGTAGGTATGGCAGTGAGAGTATCACTTGAAGTTCTTGAGGATGAGAAGAAGCTGCTGCTGCTGATTTACAACTTACAACTCAAGGCATCCCATCTCCATTTTATAACAACAAGTTGGTCCTCTTCTCTGCCTGCCTTCTCGTTCTCGGCCTTGCTCCATGTAACCTTACCACCCCAGGATGAACATCTCGAACGTCCTCCCATGGTCCAATACTTGCCTGATCGTAAGTCTGGATCCATCTACAGACCTCTGCTTGATGGAGGGGGCGTGGGCAGGGGCGAGTTTCCCCCCAAGGGTCCCACGAGGTCAACTTACACGCATCCAGATGCCGCGTCCCTCCCACACGATTCGCTCGAACCCGGGCCTCGAAGCAAGCTGAGAAGATGGTCTCGAAGCACTCCACCATCTCTGATGATCCTCTTTCCCCGGTCTAGCTGTTGGAGGGCACATGTTAGGAACTGCCTCTTCAACTTACACTCATCCAGACCCCACCATCACGGAATCCGTCAGCCGCGCCCTGAAGCCCGCAGCCAACACCCTCATCCTTCAACCTCGTATATGTCGACATCATGACCTGACAGAGCCGCCCCCACTGACCAATGTCAAGTGTGCAAAAAGGTAAACTCGTGGCAATCATCGCCGTCAAAGATCGGACGCCCGCGCCTTGACACCTCCTCGCCCCCCCGTAGGCCATGTTCACTTCTGACGATCACCCACACACCACGCGTGTTATAAGCCCCAGTCCAAAACCTGTTTCTACCACGTTTTTCTGCCTCGGCACATCAAAGCTGCGGCAGCGGCAGAAGGGGTGCTCCCCAAGCATTGGCTAAGCAGTCTCACTTGCCAAGCAAGCTGGCCGCTTACCCTTTCAAACTAAACACCCCCGGCTTGAAATGCTTCTAATCCAGGGTCTCTAAGCCTTTATCTAGCTCCATGTCAACATCTAGTTGGTCACGATACAGCCTGGGCGAGGCATCTTGTCCGCGCTGTGTCTGCCCCGGGCGTGGGGACACCCACGGGCTCGGAGTGGCACATAGCTTCTCACCAAGGCAGCAAAACCACCAGGAGTGAAACATCTTTAGCTCGATCGGGAAGTATTAGACACAAGTCTGTGGAGTCCTCCCGCCTTGGCCTGTCAAGGCGAACGTCCTAACGGTGGCCGTGTTTCTGACGTGATGGTCTACTCCCCCGGCATCGTGGGACGGGGTCCTGGCCCAAGTTGTCGGAGAGACGACGGTAGAACTTGCGAGCATCTAATAGCTTGCTTTACCTCAGCTGCTCTCTGTCAATGGACACGAACGCATGCTATCCAATCGTGGATTTTCCCATGCCATCCGGGAGGATCTGCGAACCATTCATCCTAGCAAAAACTAGGCTCCTCTCTTTTAGTGGCAGCCATTATACAAATAGCACCAGAGCAGAGACTATTGCCCTAGAGCGCACCAAGAAACCCAATCATCGTGACAGGGCCTGGTCGACGTGATAGGGCTGGGGGCAGCCTCCACGTCAGACCGGGGATAGACCAGAGTGGCTTCTTTTTACCACCCATGCCCCTCCTCGTCAGTCAGTCTTTTCTTCTAAGCCCCCCTTCCAAGCTGAAAAAGCTCCAACTGCAGAAGCACGCTCCTAACTGGCCCCTTTGTTGGTAAGCCTGGCATGTCCCTCGCAGGTGGGGGCCCTTCATTCACAGCGTAGACCCATCTTCATCAGGCACGAAACCACCAACCATACTGTTCCCGCGAACCAGTTCTCTGGTAAGCCTGGGAGATCTGGGATGCCATTGGCTGGGGAGGCCTGTGACGTTGGAGATCAACCGCGACCAGGGGGTGTGTGCAGGGGTGCAGTATGACGAGAAACCCCCCCGGTTGACGACACACACAACGAGGGACCGTTTACCGTTGGCTTATACAACAGAATACAAGCTCCATACCAAGACTCCCTGCAGTATTACTGCCATTGGGCAAGTCTTGTCCTTGTACAGTCCAAGCCCCTGCAGACACGACCTGAAAGTGGAAATCCTTCCAGAGCCTCGTGCCCTCTGTCAAAACAGACCTGTCACATTTCCGAGGAGTCAGGCTGGCTGTCAGCTTTGGCACGAGTGACAGCTAACCCGCGAATCCATCTATCTAATTCGACTTACAGCCCAGCTCAAGCGAGGCATTTTAAGCAACCCTTCCTACTCCCCAGCCAGCCACAGTCCCAAACAGGGAGAGCATATGCACTTCTAGGCAGTTTTTGGCGTAAGCCAAGACCGAAAAGAAAAAAAAAAGGGACCCCATGTCAAAAAAACGAAAAGCGCAACATGATGCGCCTCTTTCTTGTGCTTCTTTTCCACAGCCAGCCCGCGTCGAACTTGTGGGCTGATTTGCGGAGAGAACCGAGACATTGAAAGTAATAAACTCGTTAGAAACAAGAACTATCAGCTTGCACATTCCCTCAAAACTATTCCTATTACTGCTATCCCGGACCCGCCCTGCAACGGCCAAAGTATACACTCTGCACCTCAACTCAGCCCGTCCCGTCCTTGTGATGCCTCCACCTGGCCGCCGCCCTTCCCGTCACGCCGAGCCTCAAAGGGCGGACCCTATCGAAGACACCTCAGTGGCCGGGCAACCCCCTTCGGCCGCCCTTGTCCGAGACACCGCCCGGCCTATCAAGCGGCCAAGGACTGACACTGACAGACCTGGACTCACCCACACAAACACACAGGCCCCTTCTAATCTGTAGATCTAAATCTGCAAGTGTGGTTGTCCTCGGGACGTGAGTGGACCGTCACGCCGAACATGTGTGCGTATGTCTTCTCGTCAGGTCCCCTCCCAAAAAATGTTCCAAACCCGTCAAGTCTGGCCCATTCCAGTACGGTCGAGCCTGTTTTCGGTCTTTCTCATCACAATCTATCATATTAGTAATTCCGATCTCTGTCGGCGGGTCAGGCATACGCCCCCTCCCTCACCCATTGCCTCTCGCAGACATGAGGTGCATCCCATCATGGCGTTCACTCACAGTTCTCAGACTTCCCAGCCCAGAGGCTCGGGTTCGAGCTTCAAAACGCCGACCATATGGTTCATGCAGTGTTGGGTTCTAGAACAATATCTCTCCAAGCTGCTGGGTCCCTCCTACATAGATGGCTGTTTCAGACTGCTATGTTGGGAACTCCCGAGTCACAACAGGTCGTCTCTCTTCGGTACCTATCGATACACTGCAATAAATGTCCAAGTTACACCATGCCTACAGTCGCAATCGGAAACTACAGGGTTTAGCAGTTACTGGTACAGGGCATGACAGCCCTACCATCTCCTCTCACGCTCGTCTGACTCAAGCCAAAGCTCCTGTCATAGCAACTCTAGTCCTTCTCCTCTAATTCGGCGTCGAACAAAAACTCTATTACTTCATCACATCCTAGCTCCTCACCAGTGTCTTGGCATCAACCGGTCAGTTCATCACAGCAGCCGTTACTCTCCTCCACACCCTCACGGAACCACCGTCGCCCTTCCGAGCCGCGATAAGTAACTTCCAGGCCCCAATGCATCTCTAGGTAATCGATGATTAATCGATCGATCGCCCCCCGAGGCACCGCGTCCTCATGCACAAGACGACTGATGTCTGACCCCGATATGGGTCACTCGATGCGCATCAACTGCAGCCCCTATCACACTTGGACCGCCCGAGAACCTGGACGATGGAAGTAGCGCAATTTCAGGGGCGAATACAAGACCGGCGTCTCCACGTCCATGACGGCACGGCCGTTTGTGGAGGGAGAGCCACATGTCAGCCAGCCATGCGTTTCAAACTGATAGAGGTTCAGCAGACATTTGTTTCTTGCTAGTTTCCGTCAAGCTAGAATCTCGCTCACTCAGTATTCCTGCCTTTCGGGGCAAGGCTCGTAGTAGAGCTTGGAGTACCATCAGGGTACTAAGTGTTGTGCAGATCATCCACCAAATATTGTACCAGCTTGCTCCATATTGCATTCTCAAGCCAACATCTCTGTTCATTCGCAATCCGAGCCCCCCATCACTTCTTTTCACTCGACTCTACTCTTGATTTGACACTATGACCCTCTTCCTCAACGCCGTCTCCCACCAAAGCCACCACCAAACTGCGGCGCCTGACTACCGCCATCATGACCCTCCGGCCGTCTTAGCCCAAGCCTCCCGCTTTGAGTCAAGAACACCCCTATCGTCAAATAGCATTCTCATCCTCTCTTACCGCATTCATCATCTCCGATACCCCTGCAAGCCTCGCCCGCAGGAACGGGCAAAGCTTGACACCACGCGACGGGTGAAGCGACAAGGTCAAGGCTCTCTGTCATCCGCCCTCCCTTCCTTTTCTTTCCCGTTGTATTTCCTTGCTTTCAGTGCCTGCTATGGGTAGCGCAGATATTTCAGAGACGTCAGCTTTCCACGGGTGCTACCCAAGCGACGCATTATAGCGACTGGTTCTACCAGCAGACTCAACGACTATTACAACATTCAACATTACCAGCCTTTGTTTGTCCCCCAACAAACCTTAATATGCACAACCAACACCTGTTTCTCTTGAACTTGGTCTATATATTACCTACTGTCTCTCCATTACACCTCACCACACAGCACGTCCAAACAATCACCCGTACCCTAGACATCGACATCAACCGGTGGACGCAATCCCTCCTGCGACCCCACATTCCGCTCGAAACAAATACCTTGCTATCCATGATGAATGGACAACTGTGGCAGAAATCGCATGGCAAATCGGCCTTGATAACACTCACAAAACAACAGCCAGTCATCATCGCAACTTGCTTGAGGAGCCCAGCATCCACAGCCCGAGTCTTATGCCCCCGCCCAGGGACAGATCTTCTGGGCTTCAAGATGTCGAGCTTTGTAACATTCATATCAGAAGAGAACCTATTAGGTCCTCCCAACCACATAGGCAGTGATGCTCAGACACTCCCCCATCCCAACGCATCCCTTACTCCTCACACACCAACTACCTGATTTATCTACCCAATACTCATCTATCTTCTACATAGGCGCCTTGAATATCTGGCTCTCTAGGTAGCCCGACCCCGACGCCTGAGCTTCCTCGTCGAGTCCAAGGGGCAACATTCACTTACAAGTCCCGTCACATCACACGTAGGAATCACGAGGCACTCGGTCTAAGTATATTCTTCTTTCATTACAGCCTGGCTTCCTTTCCAGGCAAGAGACTATCATAACTACCCAACGTCGTCATAAGTGCTGCATGAGGCTTCTTCGTCATCAATCTGTAAGCAAAGCCGCTACTCCATTGCCTAACTACCTTGTAAAAGAACCCCGTCGAAGTCCTGAGAAGTCTAACCATCTTAATAGCAACGAAAAACAAGCCGTAACAGTCATGGGGTATCAATTCCAAACCCATCCTTCCAAGCCGTGAGCGTCAAGTCAAGCCCGAGCAAAAGGTCCCTTCGCCTATCCCCGGCCCAGATCAAATTCCACTCATAAACTTCGGTCCAGCCGGGGCACATTGCGAATAACGTCGTAGCGGCTAGTGTCAAATCGTTGGATTGATTAAAAAGGTGCCCATGTCATGTCATCCCATCAACATCAGGGTATCGTATCGACGTGGGAAGTCCTCGTCCTCCCAAATGCAGACCGAACCCAGTTGAAAAGGAAGATAAACCAGGACGCCCTCGACAAAGGAAATAAGAAAAAGCGCGAGAAGAACCATCTAAGTCGTGACAAGCCTCATCAACTCCGATGATCTGGACCTGAGTCAATTTGGAGACCAGTTGAAGCGAATGAAGGTCCCTGAAGCGAGCCGCGGAGCCGGGATATCGTGTATATGCTGCCATTCGAGTCCAAATCATGAAAACCAACCAAGAGTAGGGATATCGTCAGTTTGAGGAAAAGAGAGTTCGTGTATCATGCAAACAATTCATGCCGTGATGCGCTTCATTCCCGCTCTCCGAGCTGAAACAAAAGGAAAAACCAGAGTCCGAAACCGATGTTAAAAGAAATTAGTCATAAAGTCGTTAAAATCATTGCCGTCTGAGAACGGCCAAATGTGAAGAGTGAGGCCGGGATTGAGGAGTGCAGTTTTCGAAGATGGCGAGGAAACTGACTAGTAAGCGGCAGCGGTTGACCCTTCGCTAGTTGCAACAGCAACCAGAGCTTCCAGTCGACCTAGAGAGTCATTACTCCCTGGTCGGCCTTGTTGCTGCTGCTGCTGTTGCTGTTGTTGCTGGACTTGTTGTTGGTGTGGCGGAGGCTGTTGTTGATAGTGCTGAGGCGGCGGTTCCTTCACAGGGAACCCACTAAAGCCGGTAAAGTTGGGGTGCACCATGCGGTCAACATGTGCCAACCGTGCATCTTGTTGTTCCTGAGGTCTACCCTCTCGGTGAACAGATACAGGTCCATGATACCAACCGTGGCGCTTACTGTCCCTCGATGTCGTAATAGATGGGGCCGACATGGTATGCTGATGCAAAGCTCGCGTTGCAGCAGTGGGCTTGGGGCCATGGTAGGATGGTGGAGGCTGGTCCTCGAATCGAACGGTCGGGGGGTTGAGTCGCACCTGTTCGGCCTGAGCCTGCACAGCTTTGTTGACCTCGGATGCCCATGCTCCAGCGCTATCACGTGGGGGAGTACTATGGTTGATGTCGAGGCGGTTGAGGCCACGCTGGAGGCTAGCATCATACCTGTTGAGATTCCGCCTCTCATCTTGTACGGGCGTCTCAACAAGATGTGGCTGGTAGGCTGGGCGCATCTGAGGCTCGGCATCGATCATCATAGGCGATGGATGCCTCCTGGGCGGAGTTGCCGGCCGGGCAGGGATGGGATCGAAAGACTCAATTCCTGGGAGGCGGAATGTCGATTGTGAGTTGGAAGGATTTGCAATCGGCGGAGGCGGGTTCGGGCGGACCGAGGACTGGCTCACAACCGAGCTCAACTGACTCGGATTCCCATTCTGGTTGCGGCTGTCTGGGTGCCAAGTCCTTCGACGCCAGTCGCTTTCCGGTTCTCTCCCGGGCCATTGAGCTGTCGAAACGCTTGGGGATGTGACGATGCCGTTGTTGACCGGTGGAAAAGCACCTACATTCGAAGCATTAGCAGGACCTGGCCCAAACATTGGCCTTCCTGCAACTAGCCCCGAAGGCGATTGAAACGGGTTGGCTCCAGAAGGTACGCTCAATCGACGGCCTGGAGTACGAGTCCCGCCAGCATACATGCTCTGGGATCGTGAGTGAGAAGACCCCGGAGACGCAACTCCCGGTGCCCATCGAGGACTGCTTTGTCCGGTAGAAAAGGTCGACGAAGTTGGAGTTCCAAAATCGCTCGGGGAGGCGGGTCGAAAGGAGGAGTAGGTGCTATCCGCGGCACTTCGATACGACTCCAAAGACAAGCGAGATCGGGGATCAGCCATCACCAGCGGTGGCGGACGTCGACGAGCATCGCCGTGAACACTGTAAGCGGAACCAACGGAGCTGACACTCGTGATACTGGAAGTCGACAACGACTTGGAATGTCCTCGCTGTGGCCCGCCAGCGCTTCCACCGGTAGATGCTCGTGCTCTGTTCCCAGCCTGCCTTGCCCGATCTGGACGCATTTGACGCTGGAACCGGGAACCAGTTGCAGCCAGTGAGTCCATAGGAATGTTCTCGTTAACATGAACCGTCTGCGCATGCTGCCTCAGATTGTCGAGCCTCGAAAAACGTCGTGAGCAGTGGCATTGGAAAGGTCGTTCACCTGTGTGTTTTCTATTGATTACTGTAAACATCGCCATCGACAGATTGAAGGGAAGCAGATTTGGATGTACCTGATATGCCGTGCCAGATGCTCACTACGTGTGAAGCTCAGGCTACAGGGAGGGTAGTCAGTGCAGTAGAAGCGCTGCGACTTCTTCTTCTTGCTGGATCTCGGTCCATCGGCGCCGACGCTTTCTTCGTCGGAGCCTGGGTCCTCGACCGTACCAGTCTCTCCGTCAGAGTCGTCCATATCCACATCTCCCGAGTCCGCCGACTTATTCGAGTGTCGTGAGTTATCGCGGCGCGGCATCCTGGGCTTGGGTGGTTGATCGGGCACCTGCACACCTTGCGGGAATGGACTGGAGGGAAGCGGCTTCTGGCTGGCCATGGAACCGTTGAATGTCGCTCGGGTCGGAGTCGCACCATCGTCGACGGGCCTTGAAGGATGCGTATGAGGCGCTGTGTTGGGTCGAGGGGTTGCCGGCGATGAAGCCAGTACATCTTCTCGGGAAACGGTGGTGGCCAGCGGCGAATTCACCGGTCGGAATGCGGCCGCCATGGCGCCAGCGGTCGGAGGCTATTATCGATGGCGATGGTAGGGATGTTCACCAGTCGGGAGAGGGCGAGAAAGAGGCCTGTAGATGTGCAACGTCAATGTTGCACAGGCACAAGAGTGCGGAACCGGTCGGGTATTCTTTGTGTGCCGCTAGAATGCTGTCGGGACTAGGTTATTCGCACTTGGGTAGACCGACAGCCTGAATGAGGCTGAGAATTGCGAGTCGACAGAGAGGTAAGCGGAGGGCGCGGGGCGGGTTTTGTCGGCCAGGCGCAGGTACCCCGTGGATGCACAAACTCACCCTCGTGCAGGCACCGAGAGTGAGAGAGGGATGGAGATAAGAAGTAATAGTCCGGAGAG
>JABFFE010000664.1:0-14634 GCA_013623625.1 Fusarium setosum | reverse complement strand
TATTTTTTATTATATAATAGCTATTTCTCTTTTAATAATAATTTAGTGCTTTTTACTTAATTAGTAGATTTTCTTACTATATTATTTTATTATTTTAGCTTATTATTACTTAGTAAGTCTATTTAGCGCTTTAAGGCTATAGCTTTTTAGTTTAATCTAGACTATACTAAGTCCTTATTATTATAGCCTTTATTACTATATCTGCCTTTTATAGTATATATATTATATAATAATAATAATAATAATAATAATAAGATAAGATAATCTTATTAATTTACCTCGCTATAAGAAAAGAGTTAACTTAGAGAAAGCTTAGATATATCTTACTAGATTTTTTTTTCTCTCTCTCTTATATACTTATATATTATTTTTTCTTTAACCTTAAAACTATACTCTTTAGATTTTAATTAGCTAAAATATAAAATAGTAGTTTAATATTAGTAATTTAGCCCCTCTATCTGCGTCAAGGATCTATACCCGCGTTTATCCCCGCATAGCTATTTATCTATACCTCTGACCCCGAAATAGTAGTTTAGCCTAAACTACCACTGGCCTCCCGGTTAGGGTCAAAACTCCTCCGCATCCGAGCCAAAGATCTCGCGTGAGCAGTTCACAGCTCTTGCGCTAGCACCGCAAGTCGTACCAGAGGGAAGGAAGTATTCTCCAATATGAGCTCCTTCAGGTGGAACGTTCCGGGGGAGCTGGTACTGAATGGAAGGGTGAAGTCGAGTGCTTTCTACGATGACAGCAGACAGATATCGCAGCTTCTCAGCCTCCTTAAAAGAGATCTCACGCCCTTCCTCGTCGATGTTGAGTTCTCGGTAAGCGTTGTCGATCTCTTGCATCAACTTTGTCTTCGAGTGAGGATTAGTGAAAAGGTATCCAAGGCAAGCCAGAATGCTGATGGCGGTGGTATCAGCCCCCGCTGCGAGAATATTAACGCCCTCAATCATGACCTCCTTCTTGTCTGCTTGGCGCCCCTGAGGATCCTTGACCTCGATGAAATGTTGAAGGAGATCCCTTCGCTGACCGGGTACAAGCCCATTAGTCATTCTCTCCTCGACTCTCTTGTCCAGCCAATCGACGAAGACGTCAAAAGCATTCAGGCGATCGCCGCCAAAGGTTTTGGTAAGCCATTTGGAGACGGGATTATTAATCCAGAGCATTTGCAACGGAAGGATGCCCATATTACCCATGAGATAGAATCCGTCGTGAACAGACTGGATTATACCATCGATGTCTTTTGCTTGTTCTAGGAACCCAATCTTTCCGCCCAGTGCCAGCTGTCCAACCACATCAGAGGTGAAATAATTTACCATCTTGTCGATGGCAATGTAGTTGACGCCATCTGCTAGTTCGCCGAGCTTTCTTCGGTTGAGATCCACCACGTCTTGGATCAGTGGCTCCATGCCAAGAATCGACGTCATGGAGTATGCGCTTGAAACGCGCGACCGAAGAAACCGATGGACTTTGTTGTCCCTGGTCGCAAAGAAGCTGATCGTCATATTAGGGACGATGAACGCATTGTAAAATTTTGACTGCGCACCGCATCAGCATGTTATTCCGAGGTAGAGAGTGAACTAACGGGGGAGGTTCCTGCCTTTGTTACATCCTTCCCATGACCATAAATAGCTTTGATTGCGTCTTGGCTTGTAAAGCTCACTTCTCCTGGGGAGATTCGAACGACTTGTCCATATTTCTTGTGGAGCTCTCGGACGTCGTCGTGCCAGGTTCCTCGAAAATATCTGATTGCTCTCCAGAGCCCGCTTGATCTAGCTAAAAGAGGGCCGGGAATCTTTCGCAAGGGGTGGAAGAAGAGGTTGTACAACACACGAAAGAATAACAGGCTCACTAGCAAGGTGACAAGGCTCCCCTTAGAATGCAACAATAAGAATAATGCCGAACGAGGGAACACATGCTGCAACTTGGTGATAGCTGGCTGGACATAGGCTTCTAGAAGAAAGCTTGAATTCTGTTTATAGAATTCCATTGTGTTCGAATAGTGGTATGAGCGTAATTGTGTGTAGTGTGCTGTCCCTCTTCCTTGGCTTTTGTTGGATTGTGACCCTGTAGTACGAAACCTCTGATAGATCGATATCCCGACCTTACTCAGAGGGGTTGTCAGACGACATAAAAACCCCTCTCGGGAAAAGAGGGAGCCGGAGGCACCAAGAGAAATCAAGAACAATAATCCTTCGAGGCTCGATATCGCATTGAAAATTATCAAATTGGCCGTATCGAATCCACCAGCTTTTTATATTCCAGAGGGCGATTGAGCAACTCACATCCCCATTATGCAGCCAAGACAAGATCTTGACTCTTGCCTAGAACAGGAAGCCGAGAGTGATTGTGGCTGGCTGTTTTCCGCTGGACTTGACCAGTTTTCCTTTTGCCATTGACCAACCCTCCCATCTTGTTTCTCGGCAGCCTCACCCCTCCACATGGTCCCTAAGTTCTTATTGTTAAATGTTATAGATAATGCTTACGTTGCTGGGTGATAGCCCCTGAATGAAAATTAAAGATGATACGATGCAGGAGGATGACGCAAGTGGCTATCAAGAACACTCCCATTTATCCAGCAACGAGAGCCAACCAACTTTTCATCAAGAGCTATGAGCACACACTTTCCTTTCACCTGCGTCAGGCAGAATCTTACACCCCCCACGGCCTCAGCCCCATGGAGGTGGGTAAAAAGCTGGTGCCAAGGTGATTTATGACTCATTTCAAACACAGCTGCATCAAATGTGATATCATGCCTCATCCTGGTTTGATCCCATCTGCATGCATCCAAGTTAATGACGTACAACGTGCAATTTATCATCACTGAGGAAGATGGATGGGAGGAACTACATAATACGTCACAAAGCGACAGAAAGCGACACAAAGCAACACAATCAAAACTTCTCTAATCCAATGCAAGTTATTCTCAATTAGATGCTGGCTTGCCAATTAATGCCTCCGCCACTATCTGTAGAGATGATTAGCGTGTATGATGATAATGGCTTCATCGATTAAGATAAAGCCTGTCGAGAGCATAAGGTGTAATATAGCTGTTTATAACGTGAGAAGTTGCCGGTACTTCTATTATGGGCTGAAATAGACGTGGAACAAGTTATCCTGTATCTTATGCATTTGAGTGACGTAAGCGGAAATTCTGTGAGTTCACTGCGAGGTAAGCGGGGTTGGTGTATGTACAACTAACCAGGCTTAGGCGTAGTTATTAGTGCGGGCTTTGAGAAGAGCTTGGCGAGCAACGCAATCGTGAGTGAATGTCTCAGCTGCAAGGTGATTCCGAGATTCCGCCGCTAGGCTGTACATCTCACTGCATTATAATCTTGATTGGCCGACCCTGTTATCCCGTCTCTGCCCACTTGTGCAAGAGCACGCCCAGGAACGCTGCACATACCGACGTAGATGATCTCGCCGAGCCTCGTCGGGGGTAGCAATGGGCTCGACGCCAAGACCGAATTCTGAGGCTGAGTGTCGCGGTGTTCGTAAAGAAAGTACTTATGCTAAAGATTATAATTCTATCTCAAACGCACCACACTTTTTAAACTTCCTTGCCTACTTCTCAATCAGTTGTTTAAACGAAATGTCTAACTGTGACGGGAGCGTCCAGGGGTCCAGGGTGACTAGACACGTGACAACACCATAGGGACTTGTTGATAGTGTCGACGCGTATCGGGGCTTTCTTCCTTTCCTCTTCAACGTAGTATTCTCGCAATACAGTGGCATTACCTCTTGAGTTGATCTCATCTGGCCCGTGACAGCTATCTAGAAAAGGGTTAGATATACATTGCCTCGCCAGAAGTGAGCAAGACAAGCCGGGGGCTAGCCTTAAGGCTATACTCTTATCCTTATGGCTAAATACTAGTTTAGCCTCTATAATATTAGACGCTAGACACAGCATAGTACGCGACGCTTGGTACGAGATAATTAACATAGGGTTGCTAATACAAAGGATAGACATTCCTGCTACCTAGTTATTATGCTTTACTTCTGAGGCTGCTGCTGATAGAATCTTTCTTCGGGCATTTAATATTACCACAGTAGCAAGGTTCCCCTTCATTTCCTACCTGGGGAATCCCCGAATGGGGCTAAGTGAGCAGCGCAACATTTGCCTATTTCCGTCGCACTTCCATGCCGAGGAAATACGAGCCCCATTTCCATGTCAAGCAAGGAACTTTTGGCACTAGATCACGTCATCATAAGGCCGAGCCCCCCGAATCAGGAATGAATTAGACGAAGCCATACGTTATCCACATTATGTGAGCTCTCGTCCTCTCCAATTAATAACGAAACCAGGACAGAGAACTGCACACTAAATGCACGAGGATAACCGAAAAATCATGCAAAGCACCGCTAAAAGGAGCAAATCTGTCAGCATTTCGAAGCCTGGGGGTGGGGGGTTGCGCTTGGAATAACCAGATCAAGGCATCATTCATCACCATCTCACTGTCGAACAACCATCCCACAAAAGATATTTCTCAAATTTTCTAAACCATCTGTGCCCATACGTAAGATCTGTCCCCTGCACACTTTATGGCCGCCAAGGCCGATACTGCACGCCGTTGATCGACAATGCAGTTGACGTTACTTTCGCATGCTTAGTGCAGACACAAAGCGTGCGCTGACTGCGTATTGCTCTACTATGCGGTATACCGTATTCTTCATATCTCCTGTCATACAAGGTATTCAGTTTTATACCTTTGATTGTGCTAGCTGCCATATCATATTGTATTCAGCTACGTTTATCTGCGCTTTGGTATTTGAATGATGACTTGAAAAGAAATCAGGTCAAATCTCCGATTAAGGCGATACCACAAGTCGCATAACGGACGCCTCACTAGAAGCGATTTATCAGCAAGGCCTATGGACTTCGACAGGTCGCTTGTGGGTGAGAGTTGCCATTGCCCTGCGATTTTGCTTATTTGTCACCAATCAAGGAAATATGCCTTGCCAATATTGAATGAGTTTGCATTACGTGTAAACGAGTGGTGCAGGTACAATCGGGCGATCCGGATCAAATTTATTATAATTAGAACATGAAGATTCCGGAGGTAATCAGGTAACAAGAGCTTATGCCAAGTGTCGATCACCTCGTGTCATCTGTCTCGTGACATCCTCTTCAACCACCACAATGAGCCGCTTACTATCTTCAGCTCTAAAGTGCAGATTGGGAGGCACGTCATGGCCCCGAGCCTCTTTCACCTCTTGGGGCATTATCTACCTGGAACAGACGTAAGAACTCGGCCTTGGCGCTCGACCAAATCTAGATAAAAAGCGGCCGTGGCCAACTTCAAGGCTTCATCGGAAGTGTTACTACATCATCTACTATCAAAGGCCCTGACTCGGAACTCGTGGCCAACCCAATTCTGCATCTGATCAGATCAATTTGTCACCACCACATTCAACATCAACATGTATGTCAAGACTGTTTTCGCCCTCTTCGCCGCTACGGCTGCCGCTGTTCCCGCTGCCCGCGCCGTCGAGTCGGTCGACATCCCCGAGGCCAAGTCCCTGCCTGTTCCCCTCGACAAGGCCAAGGCCGCTGCAGGGGAACAATGGACGGTTCAGGGCCTGAAGCGGTACTGCAACAAGGCCGATACCGAATGCATTTGGAAGTACCACGTCAACACCTACAAGAAGGGCACCGATCCTTACTATTGCGAGTATACCGTGAAGGGCTCGCCAGCTTCTACTACCGACGTGACCGCGCAGGATGGCGTTAGGTGTGAGGTTTTCGTCATCCAGCAAGGCTACGATCCCGCGGGATTCACCACCATCGTCCCTCTCCACCCATCCACTGGCAGGCGCATCTATGCGAGTTTCGAAGATTGGGAGTACGCCAATGGCCACACTGCCCAGGACAGGACCTTTAACGTGGAGACTTGAGTGTACTGCGGTGCGTACAGTCATTGGTATCATAACTCCACCACCCTCAGAGGGATCAGAGGAAACACAGAAGCAAAAGAACATAGTATCTACACAGTGTGCGTACAGTCATCAAGCATGGGGGTCAAGACCACCATCACAACCTGACTGGCTGTGGACATTATGTTTAGTTAGTCATATATCAATGGACCAATATGTGGTCTGTCGTTTGATTCATTGTCTCGATTCTTGACCCTGAATACCTTTTCATCGGTAGGCTGTCACGGGCAAGCAAGCCGAGGGGGATAATGTGCGATCCAGCGAGACGCGGCTATACACCCGATCATTTTGACTCACGACATGTCTCTTCTTGCGTGCTTTCATCGCAGAAGATCGCGGTTATATGACATTGAATTCTTGAACTACCTTTCGGTGTCTTGGTTGGTGCACGTTTCAGCGAAAGCATACCTATCCCGATCCCATCGACTAAAATGCATATAGCATGCTCTGGGAATGAGGCTGGGTATGGACGCAAAGAGCCAAGTTGTTGCGACAACCCTCATGCATCCCCCCGTGGTTCGGTTCCAACGACAGAACAGCTTCTCTGTTGCAGAGACAAAAGGGTCGTCGAGGGGGACTTGTAATTATACCCTGACGAGCGCCAAAGATTGGCAAAAAGACTAAGTACCTTGCGAGACGCTTGGCCATTCGTTCCTAACGAAACAAAACCAAAGCGTGTTTTAGTACTAAGGAGAGCCAGGCTAACCTGACCCATAATCGCAAAAATAATGAAACTTGTTTTTACTAACTAGAGAGTTCGAACCTCCGCAGTTTCCTACTGTAGATTGAGAGGAAAGCTTTCATGTAAAGAGGAGATGGTAATCGACATGGCGTATGGCCTAACACTCTGTTACTCGATTGGTCTTCTTATTATGCAAGACAAGCTAGAGCAACCGTCGCAAATGCTGCAGCAGGACCCAGGATTCCGGGATGGTATGAGAGAGGCAACTACCATACCTGAACCAGGAAATTTGGGCAAGCACCTGATTCCATTGATGAATCATGTCTATGCCGACGTAGGCCACTAGGCCTTAACCGTGGATACGTCTAAATCTCCCTTGGAAAATATCTCTATTAATCTTTCTAATATACGCAGCTTCTAGCTGCTTGCCTTTACTATAATAAAGAATATATTATCTTTTTATTTTTTTTATAACTTGATTTTACTTATAATAAGTATTTAATAATATACTATTTAAAATATAAACTATATAGATTTAAAATAGTAAGAATATTAATATAAGAAATAATAGTCTTAAAAGACTTTATAACGTAGACCTTCTTTGCTTTACTTGTAAACTTATACTCTGCCGGTCGGCACGTATAGGGTTCATCTTATAATGTGGCTCTGCATACCTTTGATGACCCTGCTCTGTCTGAATCTCTCCGACCTTCTGCACGATATGCTGGTACCATAAGAATACAGAGACGGGCTGCTTTCTTTCCACCATTTCGCTCAGGACCTCGGCGAAAACTTTCATTGACGATTTTGAACCGGCTGGTACTCTTTCCTGTCTTCCTCCGGCGGCAAGGGTTTCGTTCTTCCCATAGAATTGAGAGGCAACTGTTTTCGAGTCCGCTGCTTCAGTAATCTCTGCCCGTTCTTGCTTCTCCGCCTCACCGCCTTTCGTTGCACTCAAGGCGTAGCAACAATCAAGCACATGTACGACATCGCAAGGCGCAACGTTGAGCTTGTGAGTGAGATCGGTCCAGTTCACCCCGTGGTAATCACCATTCTTTCCACTGTTAATACCAATCGATTAGAAAACACCCGAGTCTGCGTGCGAATTATGTGGTTCACTCACAAGAGCAACATTTTCCCGTTTCCTCTTTTAGCATGGCCATTATAAAGAACTATAAGGAGGCCTCTGCTCCCTACTTTGTCAATGTTTTGCTCAATTTGTTCCTGGAGAAAGGAATGCGCGTTATGAGCATTGGGAATTTTGACGATTTCTTCGATCGTGAAGTCAAAGTGAGTCCGGAACACATCAAGCAGTTCCTCAAGCTCAGCCACGGGATCCCAAAAGTCGTCTACCTTCGCCCAAGTGATTGGTAGTACGCTAACACGCGCATATCTTGGCGGGTTATTTATTCTCCGGTGGCCAGATGCCGCATTCATGAAGTTGCCTTGTCTCTCGTATGGGTAGACCATCAGTTCTAGATCGTGTTGATTAGGCCTTAGGCTGTAAAGGTCCGCATAAATGTCCCAATTCGAATGTCTCGGGATTTCTGCCACGAGCTCCTTTATGCCGATCATTCCTGATGCTGAAGACTGTGCCGCTGCCCTTAAGCTATCAGTTAGGGCATCCGCAAATGGTGTCGCATCTTCTTCAGCGGGCTTGGGGATAACGAGAACCTGAACTATACTCTTCGATGCTGGGGCTCTATCATCTTCAAGTATGGGATATCTATTCAATGCTGTGGGCAAGACCTTGTGTCCACAGTCGAGAATGACAAGCACATCGGTGTCATGTTTGTCGAGGTGCTTCTGTCGAAGTTCAATCCAGTCTATAAAAACAGACTTGTCTCTTCTTGTTCTGGGAGAATTTGAGGGTGTATATTAGTAAGAATGAAAAAGAAAAAATTGTTCAATAATCAAGAAGTGGTTCATTAATAAAGGAGTGACTTACAGTTGTAGTCGCGACTGTCCAGGCCTCGTCAAGCTAGAACTGCGACAATAGAAGAAGAACGGATTGTTTTTGCCTGAGTGGCTAGCCAAGGCATTGGAAAGAGAGCTATCCAAGGCCTTCTTAGGATCGTCTCTTGGAAGTTGTAGCAGAGTTGCATTGTAACCAAATTGTTCTTGTAGAAGACACCTCAATGGTTCCATCGTGAAGTTGTCATCCAACGACACTAACAAGGCTGAATGGGTTTGGAGATATCTAGAGGAGTAGCTCGATGCCATTGGATTTAAGTCGAACAAAAATGAGGGACATAGGAACAGTGGCAACGGTAGGATTGGTAAGGGTATCGTGCCGTTGAGCGAACACTGTTGGCTCGGCTGATTATATGAGGCAGACAACTCAATGATGCCCTTTCCCCTCTTGAGAATGCCTTGGTAAGACTGACGATTTCTCGACAAGAATCTGACTAAAGATTGGTCCCAAGGAATGCGAGGGGCCTTTTCCAAATCGCCGCCAAGAACCTTCACTTTGTCATAGCGTTACTTGATTGAAATATTCGTGACGTCAATATACATCAAGATTGGGAAAGCCTTAGGCAGAAGTGCAAGATGCTAGGATGGAAAGGACAAGCAAAATGTGGTTTTGGGGGTTGCCCATCTGCCGAGGGTTGAAGCAAGGCAAATGTGCTAATCAGGCATTCTGCAGACGAGGAATATTGGTCGATCACCGGGGCAATTTACAATTGCTCGCAAACATTGGCTGACCCTGCTCCGGCCGGTTCTCTGCAAGTAACATCCGGGGCGTCGAAGGCGAAGAGGACTGTGTCTGAAATATGCGTTTGGCGTTGCAGTGCAACCTCGCTTACAAGCGACGGCCAAGGATCGACCAAAGTCTCAAGAACAGCCAATCGCGCACTTGCCGTCTGACCAGAAATCCAACAATATGTCGGTGAAGCGGGCGGGTTTCCAGCCACGCTGTAATGCATTGGGTGCTGACAACCTACGTGGCTCGGTCTGGTGAGGGGAAATGAGGCTCTTTCTGCATTTTGTGCCACCGGAAGGCTCTTCTGATGCACTTAGCCACGATAGCTGTAACACCATGGCGTTTTTCAATGCGGCCAAAAGTACAGGTGACCGTATCTAGTTACCATCGCGAGGAGGAAACTAGAGATTGAGGCCTTCAACATTGTCTCAGTCCAGAGTCCGCCCCGTCAAGGAGGACAGCAAGGCTCTGAGAGATCGTCTCTAATGACCCGTGCGCTTGAAACGGCTAGACGTCGTGACGGAAAGGCATCCGGATGTCACATTCGCGCCACAATATGCGCATTCCCTATCATGAGACCAATCTACATGGTGGCTGCAGGAGCAGCCTGATCAGGCTCCACGCGTCATTACAGTGATTGATTGGAATCCCATTCGCAATACACCATCCTAGGGAAAGTATACGAAGCCACTGACCAAACAACCTAGGATACTGTAGAAAGCGTTTGAGCCCAGAATTGAAAGATTGTGGTTGCATTACCCGCACCTATTTGGTGGTCTTGCGCTTGAATCCCACGCGCTTTCGCGGGAATCCGATATCTGATCCAATCTGTCCTATTTCTCGAGGATCGTGCATTACAATGTGACCGATAATTAAATCACTAACTCCCTTTCCCTGCTTTGGGATATCTTGCTCTACTTTATGTTTCTCATTTTACAACCCAGATCCTGTTGCCAGTATGCCTCATCCATCAATTTGCGTAAAGGTTGTTGGTTCTCTGAACTGGGATATCATCAACCGAGTCGATTCACACTACAATGACTGGCAGCATGCGTCGTTCCAGAATTCTCCCAGCATGGAACCTTGCCCAGGAGGCCATGGCGCCAATCAGGCGGCTGCTGTCTACCGAGCCAGCCACCGGGGTTCGTCCAAATCGCCCAATCAATCTGACCAGGGAGCTTTGCTTGGAGATATCCGGGTTTACATGATTGGGATGATTGGTACGGATGACGACGACAGAGGACAGAAGATCAAGGACGCCCTCGCCGACTGCGGAGTTCACGTCGAGGGAGTAAAACAGGCAGACAACATTCCAACTGGATACGCCCACGTCGATGTCGATATGCAGGGCAAACCAAAGATTAAGAACAATCCTCAGGCTAACGGACACTTGACGTGGAATGTGGTGCAGCAAGAGCTTGAAAACGGCCCCCGGGCGGACCTGATCCTGGTCCAGTTAGAGATTCCTCAAGACACTGTGGTGAAGACCATTGGGTACGCCAATAACAACAAAATCCCAGTCATTTTCAATGCTGCCCCAATCTCAGGCCAAGGGAGCAGTTTTTGTAATCACGGTCAGATTTTTCATGTTGATCATCTCATCCTCAACCACCACTGCGCTGAAGCAATCTGGAAAACGAAAGCCCAGAAGACCGAAAATTTTCTTGATGATGGCATGACATCGGTTCCTCAGATTCAAGCTCTGTACTCTGAGTATTGTGATTCCTTTCATCGACTGGGTGCAGGGTGCGTTGTCATCACCTTGGGGCACCGTGGCGTGCTCGCATCTTACTTGGGACCGCCAGACGCGACTGGAGAGCGAGGTCAATACACGTTCTTCTACTCGGCCAAGAGAGTGGAGCACCAGCCCAAGGATGAAACGGGAGCAAGCGATGCGTTTATCGGCGCATATGCCGTCGAGATATTGAGGCAAATGAAAACACCGCCAAACTCTGATCTGGCTCCTGGCGCTTTTGCCCTGGACATCGGGGCCGCAATCGAACACGGCATCAAAGCAGGAGCACTTACTACTAGGAGTTTTGGATCTTTCTACGCCATTCCACAGCGCGAGGAGTGGGCTGGGGCTAGCCACCAGTGGTTGACGGCCAACCCTTTCGTCTACCAAGTAGACTAACTGGCAATATTGCCGGTTATAACTTCTTTGAGCTCTTATCTCTAAATGCCAAACTGATTTCCAAGTATTAATATGCTACCACTCTGTCTACATCTCAACGTGCGCCTGATGCAACAACCTATTCCACAAGTAATTCTGCGCCTAGCTATCACAGTGGATAAAGTTTTGTTTCCATGTGATATCCAGTAAATTTTGCCAAAATGACTCCCTCTTCACGTAAGAGAAAGATTTGTATCAGGGGAAAAAAAAAGTCGATGAACACTACTCGCTGGCTAAAAAAGTTCCAAGCATGGCCGTGTATCTAGAACGACACTCGAGTAAGTAGCTACACCTCCATGGTAATAGTCATGATTGTAATCTGTGCGTAGCTTACGTTACCAAGGCCAAGATCAGATCTGACTTGGTTGTGTTTGTGGCGGCAACAACAAAGAAAGATGTCCAAATCGTAAACAACACAAAGATCAAAGCACGGCCTGCTCGACTCTGGATGTTGTTGAGAAGCAAGGTAGGCAGTATGAGCCACAAGGGAGTGAAGAAAGTGAGTATTGCCCTCACGATGTTAGTAGCGAAGCTTTTGGGGAAAAGAATAATGGACTTGTTTCTGGTTCTAATCTGGAGATTGGCGTTAGCTGATGGCCGCACAACCGAATCGAGTCCATATTACCTCGCTCGCACGAAACTAAAACTCAGCAATCAGACTCGATACATGTGAAAAGTGTCAACAAAACTTACTCGCTCCACTAAGCTCGGAAAGGCTCGAATCAACCTTTCAATCATGTCTTCGAGGGATGTTCTGTCGCTTGCTTTCCAAGCCAGGGCAACAAAATCGTTGTCTTCCAAAGACCTGTTGAATATGATGCTTTCAGACTTTACCAATGGTTTGTTTCCCTGCACCCAGTTATAAACACTCTTCTTGTGATCTTCTTTGGCTTGCGGCAAGCTAAGCGATCCTGAGAACCTAGCAAGTGAGTTGTCTACTCGATGAATCAGCCAATACTACTCGTCCGGTTAGCATAGCCCAGGGGACTACCAACCGTACTCTTTAAGCTTGCCGTAGATCTCCTTCATCAGTTCTCGTCGTCGGCTGTTGCTATCTTGGCGTCGACTAGAGAGGTTCAATTGGGTCTTTTCCTCTTCGTCGCATTCGTTGAGCCGGGTTTCCAACTCTGCAAGCTGATCTTGCTGCTCCAAAATGCTTCTCATATGGAGGTAGTCAAACCTCTTGACAATAGTGAAGTACTCGTCTATAGACAGAAATGCTGCGAGTTGCGGATATCCACAGGGATAATCTTCAACTGTGCAGAATGAGTATAAGTGGTGCAGTTGTAGTAATAGGCTCCTTTTACCCAGGCGTGTCATTGTATGAGGCCGAAATCGGGCCATAACGAGCAACATTAATCAATGCAGGGTTCGTGTAAACATACTGTTGGGCTTTTGAGCGGTGTCAGAGACCAGTGTGCGCCAGTTGCTGCTATTCTGGGTACCATTGGTCCCTTTTATATCCGCACATGGTAATGTACATACGAGTGCGCATGATTCCCACCGCAGAAAATGCTTTTGAGCACAGTACGTACACCATTTACAAACAAGAAGTACTCTAAAAACATCGCCACCGAGTTAAAAACCGCCTCGTTGTTGATCCAATGACTGCCTGTCTACGAGCAAGCCTTAATGCATTCACAAGCAAGTGTGGAAGAGGCCTTGATGGCCCTTTTAGTCTATAGGGGGGCATTGGCGTTTCCTGTGCGCGTCACGGGTGCAAAAAAGCTGACATGGTGGGAGAATGTGCAGAAGCAACATGGCGTTGTCACGAGATGCGAGCTAGACTCTGTCTGATAGGTAAATGGCTGCCATTGGCTGCAAGGCACGTGTGGGGTTTAGGTGAGGCCTGATATAATAATAGAGTGGTGCTTCTTTTTTTATGAAGCCACTACTCCTCCCTTCACTCGTGCGTGGGTCGCTGCCTGCTATTCTGAACAAATCGGCGGCCAACAAGATGTCACTTCCACAAGTTGAAGTAAGCCACCGCCGAAGATCTAGTCTTCCCATTTTATGGGACAACTAATGGCTCATTAATGAATGTAGTCCTCCCTAGCAACTCAAGACCAAGAGCAGTACTGGAAATCATATGTTGAGCCCCACGCGAATAGCACTGAAGTAAGTTGAGCACTCTTACTACAACAGTAGCAGCCTACATCTAGACCTTAAGTCGCATTGACTCTTCCAGTATACCTTGGAAAAGGGTGAAGAAGTCTTAATCACGAAGCCTGGCTTCAGTGCCTCTACTGTTTATATCATTGTGGAGGCCAAGCCTGAAGGCGCATATAAGGTGAAACAAGCTTCGAACCATGAAATCGTTGTGGAGACTGTCGAGGGGACACATATACGACGCGCGACACGGAACTAAAGTTATCGAGGCTTTCCAAATTCAATTAGTCTTAGGGTCGGAATAGAAGATATCTACACAAGTCTCTTACCCTATCAATTAAGCCTATAGACGCCTAAATAGAGCCCTATTCATCCCAAGTTTCTCAAAGTTGCAGAACTTGGGAAGTTATCGTTAAAGTAGCTATATATTCTATGGCGACACAGGGAACCGAGTGTTTCTATACTAGTCCACCCACTGTCATTAGTTAAAAGCAACCAGAGCTGGTGTGGTAACGAGTGCTTCTATTTCTGGCATGTCGAGCTCTAGGAGTATGACAAGCTATTCTTTTGCGGACTCTATCCAAATGTCAACACCGTTATTAATCTACCGAGCTAACCCGGCCGTAGACAGTGAAATTAAGTTTTCTATCACCTGTACCAAGGCTGACCTTTTCTTTACTAATTCTCCCTTAAGAACTTATCTATAAATAGATAATTCTATAGTCGCTTATTACTGTAAAAGCTAACTATATAGGTATTATTAAATAAGACTTATATAAGAGGCAAGGAAGACTATATCTTAGAGATATTACTTTTTTACTATTAGTTTTTTATTAACTTATTATAATATATATAAGATAAGTTTTTTATTTTTATTATAGCTATAATATATACTAGGCGGGGATAACTAGTAGAATTACTTAACTAAGTAAAGAGACTAAAGAGACTAAATTTTACTTAACCTAGTCTTAAGACTAAATAGTAAAAATATTAGTCTTACCCTAGACTAAGCCTTAATAATATTAGTCTTAA
>JABFFE010000663.1:0-25370 GCA_013623625.1 Fusarium setosum | reverse complement strand
TATCTGATGGCCGTAACTCGGCCTTGCTTGATATGGGCTGTTCGAGAGCTTTTGCAGCTGAATATAGGAAAGAGAAAAGTAAGTCTTTGGCGTAGAGGACGTGTAGGGAATCGCTGACTTCGATTGCAAGTGCGGTTTGTCTTTCTTTCTCGACCGAAGGATCTTGATCAGGGGCCAGAGGGTTCTCGCCAAGGATTCGGATCTCCCATTTGTTGTTGTTACAGGTCTCTTGCCGGGTAAAGCCACTGTGACCAACGACTCTGCTCCTGGCAAAATTCATGAAATCTAATTTGCCAGAATCCGCTTCGTCGACATCCACTCCTCTAGCATCTCCTTCATTTGAAGACCCCCCGTTTGTGTCCGCCCCTAGGATAGTCTTGTTTTTGTTTTCGACTTCCAAGACCCTGCCTTGCGGCGCCCACCATCTGAGGTCTTGACTTAGCTGCGCAGTTTTTGGGCCAAGCAATCGTAAGCTCGGAGGAGGGAGTCCGCTGCGGAGCCAGCTATCGTTGTCCTCCCTGCTCATGAAAGTGGAGAACTGAGTCTCATTCTGAGAAACTCCCCTTTCCTTCTCTAGTGCTGTGTACGTCCAAAGTGATAATGCCGCGTCAAGGCTGTCAGCTGGCGCTCTCCACGAAGTGCCATTGTTGAACATGTCGAACCAAATCTCTTGCTTCGACGGCTCAGCGTCATCCGCGCGGCTACGTGCAACATCAAGGTACCACCTGTAGCACTTTATGCTTTGGTTTTTGCCAGGAGGGAACAGAATGTTCAATGCCTTTTCAATGGCTAATGCGAGATTGACAGCTACCGATGACGTTTCCCCATGGAAGCTGACAAGCTTACAAAGACCTCGGCTCATCTTTAGGAGATTTTGGGCTTCTGAGTTTGGCTCCGTCTGTCTAGCTGAAGGGTCTTGAAGAGGCTTGTATTCTGCCTCGCCGCCTGTGGCAATAGCCCAGGAGCCGAGACTGATGTGTTCCCTCTCCGCAGCTCTGTCTTTTTTTGATTGGCTACCAAATCTCTGACCAGCGTCAGAGATGATTAGTTTCCATGCAAGCCAGTCAATCTCGAAGCCTGGTAGAAGCTTAGCTTGGACGAAAGACCTAGGGAATCCAGGTCGAACAAGTGCTCGGCACACTGTCATTATAGCAACTGCCCCCAACTGTGCCAAAGTTGCCGCCGAGTTCATAGCTCTGAGACCGACAAACTGTAGAATGAATCCGATGATGCTGACGATGGCCCCAGAGGTGGTTCTTGTCTCTAAAAAGCCGGATACTGGGTGATTTGAGTGACGCGTTTCCCGACGAGACATAGTGATGACGGAATGAGGGGAAGTCGAATGTGTTGTAAACGACTCAAAGACTTGATCGGCCACTGTTTGGCTTTGCTGAAGCCAGTACATGCCAATCTCGGAATCCCCAGAAGCTTTGTATTGCTCTTCTTGGGTACTGCCCTCGATAACATGGCCGCAGAGCAGCAATCCGACCATCAGCAGGACGGTCCCGCCAGCAGCCAGTGGGAATGAATGAGCACCCACAGGTTTATCATCTCGTTGGAAGTCAAGTTTAACTCTGGGGTGATACACCATCAAGCCAAAGAAGACCAAAACGCCAGTTTGTAAAACAATCCCCAGTATAGCTACCAGTCGGATCCACAACCGATCATGGCTGTTCTGTAAGTTGAGGGATATATTTGGCGCATCAGCCCTAGTGTCGTAAATCACCGTAAGAGTATGAGAGCGTTCCGCTGGACTATCTTGGCTTTCGACATCGTTTTCTTGAGTTGGATGAGAGTCTGTGGCAAATGTCAATAGTTAGCTCTTGAAATAGACCTGCAACTGTGTATCAGAAGACGCTGTAACTACATACTCCGTTTTCTGAAAGGCGAGAACCGGTTTCGCACTGCTCTTCTTTCGCCGGTGAAGCTCCCCGTCGCACTGGCATTGGGATCCGCTTCCTGCCCGTCTGGGGAAGTGGAAGAGCCCGACCGGGTGCTTGTTGCCGTCGAAGATGGCTCCTCAGGCGGTCCTGATAACATATTAGTGTCTTGAATTCAACTTTGAGCACCGCGTTTTTCTTACCTTTGATCTGTTCCAATAATCCGAACTTAACAGCATCTTTCAGAGACATAAATCGTACGTTGTGCTCTTTTGAGGAAGATGATTTGCCAAAAATGCAAATATACTCCCAAATGGGTGCGGTCCCTTGACACCTGACGATGCTTTTGCCGTTATAGAGCTCACAAACCTCGCGAGATGTCGAAGACATCAGCTCCATTTCTGCGGCAGATATGTTCTCTTTCGCTCGGCCAACAATAGCTTTCAACCACATCGGGCCACCTACTCGAATAGCACTTATGATGATCGTGATAATGCCCAAGGGAGCCATCGCCAGTGCTATGCAGTCTGCCCAACCCAAAGCCTGACTCATGAACTGCATCGTAACACGCTCGCCAAATAGAGCCAAAAGTCTGCCAAAAAGTCAGTTTCGGATTCGCCAATTACTGGAAGGTTACTCACGGGGCGAGATCAGTGAAAAGATTGTTAGTAAAGTCGTCTAAACCGTCGGCGTGGGCGGTGCCCAGCAGGAGGGTAAGCACCAGCCATTTGCTAAACCGCAGCATTTTGCTTTCTGAGATAAAATGGTCAGAATTTAAGGGTCTTAGGTGCGTTAATAGCAGGTGACTTCTGTAGAAAGACAACGTTGTCGTACGCAGAAAGTACAGGAGGACCGTTTGCGGGCGCCAGTGACGAGGGTAAAAGTGAATGGTTCTAAGAGATCAAATCTTGCTTGAAGATGAGGGACTAGAGGAACAAGATCAAGCTGGGGCCCTGACAAGAGCCTGATGAGCAATTGCCCCACCTCGTACAGAAATTACTTGGCAAAGCCAATGATTGATAGTGCATTGCCGCCACTGAGCGGAGTAACTGACGCAACAGCTCACCGTCGATAATTACTGGCTGAGTCCAGGTCAAGGCTCTGTTAAAGAAGAAAGGTGCATTCGGCTCGCAGGCCTCAAAGTGATCTGTCTATTTAGCGTTAACGTATCCAAGCCACAGTCACAAGCGGCGTCGACTCCAGCCTGCGATGCCAGAATTGTCTGTGGCTATTAATAATAACAAGGCGGTTCCTATTGCGCCTGTATCAAAAGCCCTATCGACCATCTGATAAATGATAATGCAGTGCTATAGGCATCTCATAGGTCTGCTGCTGATACAATTTCAGATTGTTTCCATCGAAAGAATGTCCCATATCTTGAACGCAATTCTTTGCCGTGCAAGGACCAAACTATTCGTCACTTTCCGTTTATGTAAAATTCCAAGTCCTTTTCTAAACCTTAGCAAAAGACTGAGTATATTTTTGCCAACTTCCCAACCGCCGTTGGGATCAACCGGAGCGTTCTGCTTCGGCCGTGGGACCGATGAACATCAAGCCAATGTTTCTCAACGTATGTCTCTGAAAAATAAGTCAGCTTACGTTATGCCTTCAGATGAGTTGTAAGTTTACCAATACGGAGTAAAACCCCACAACAGTGCCATTAGAGGGCTCAATGACCATCCAGCTCCCATCCCATCTAAACTCGTCGGGGGGGAAGCCAACCTCTCTACCGAAATTGGTTTTTACCTAGAGTAAAAGTTGTGAGCATTGGACTCTGAAACATGCATGCCGTTCGCGTACCTTTAACCCTAGGACGGCTCCTTGAGCCTGCTGTACTTGAATGCCGGAAATCATCTCTCCTCCAGGTCCATCAATTGAGAAGGGCATTCGAAAGTCCTCCGATGGCACTGTTTCCCGTTCTGCTGCATTTACTGAAAATGGGCCTATCCGTCCGAGAGTCTTGTTTTTGGATGGGTCGAGGTATAGAAATTCTAGTCCCACGATCTCATACACATCAAAGACCCAGCCGACAATCTCAATGAGCTGTGAGAGATCTTGCCCATTCTCACCGCCAAAGATGACTGTTGAGAAGGGAAGGGGGATATTGGGGTAGTATTTAATAGGGAAATTATCCTCGCTTCCCTGAAACGAGATGTGGGCAGGCGGGATTTCCAGGGTCCAAAGGCTGATGTCACAGAGAGACAGTAGCTCATGTAGCTGCTCTGAACTGGACAGGATGCTTAAAGAGACCAATTTGAAGGCCTGTACAGTGTTTGGGTTAGTCCAAGGCTTTTAACACAAGGAACGGAGGGTGAACAGACATCAAACCCAGCCTTGATACTGGATATACTTGCGTCGCTCCCTACCAGGCGTCTCTTGGGAACCCCTTCATATTCGCCCACCCACGCAGAAACAGCGCCATCTTCCAACACAGCAGAAACAGCTTTAACTCCTGTCTCGTGAAAGGCCAAGTGCCAACCACGGATGCCAACTTCGCGAGGGACATCGAGGGCCACTTCTCGCTCTGGATTTATGTATCCGATTCGGGTATCTCCTTTGCTATGCTGAAATCGGACTCCCGAAACGAACCGCGCATTGTTGAGCCGGACAAAACTAACGAATACCTGTTCAAGGTTGACAGGTATCTGGACCGTTCGAGTTCGGAGTGCCCTGGACCCTTCGGTCAAGCTGTCTTTGGGTCCCTTGAGACCACGACTAGCAACATTCCACGTCGATGAGTCCTCATCACCCAGGGGTTCAAAATAGTATCGTAGAGGACGACCATGACAGGTGGTTCCTATATCCTTCAATAGCTCTCGCATCCTGATAGCGAGGGCCCAGATGCGTTTTCGGTTGACAAAGCCGGGCAACGTTCGCAGTGGTGCTAACGAATCGTACGTTGCCTTCCAGGACCCAGGTTTCGATCGTCGCACCTCGAAAACATGGTGATACTCATGCCCTTCTGTAAACCGCGAGGCCCAAAAGGGTTCCGTTAACGCAAGGTGGGCGAATGTGTGAGATGCTAACCTCAGAGAGCATACATCACGGGATTGCAAGAGCAATAGGATCTCCTGAAGAATTTCGGTGGGTAATTTCTTGAAGCAATCAATATCATCTGTATACCCAATCGTTTGGCCCTCGGTCAGCTTAGATCCATCCATGATAACTGTAGAGCCCAGCAAATCGTAGAGAGCGGGGATGTCGACTGGATCGAACCGAATGGGATCTTGCCTATCCGCGACATGGTAACGCGAGTCCCATCTGGGGTATCCTCTCTTAGAACTGGAGAGGACAGCTCTTCCGTAGTCGTGGCCCCAATCCAGAATGCCACCAGTCCGAAGCGGCATGGACAGGCAGGCATTGAGAAGGTGGCAGAGATTTGGCCGGAAGAGCTCTATGAGGAGAGTCCAACATGACGAATGGAACCCAAATCCCCAGAATAGAACCGGCTCAAACATTGTGTCCGGGTCAATTATATGTTTGAATGACCATGGCAGTAGGGATATTGGGATGAAGGAGTCCGGCGTCAGGTTCTGGTCATCGTGTCGAACTCCTGGATCTACAGGTACGGTCATTCCAATCCCATGGTAGAGACCGACGCCGGATAGCCTGGCTTGGTCCCATTCATCATTCTCCGTATAGACTAGAAGCGGATTAACACGCTGTCGGGCATGGATGGGGAGAACGGCAACACGAACCTGCTCTGAACTCTTTGAGCCAGCTGACCTCGCCACGAGACGTGATGGGGGCGCCGCATAGAATGCAGCACTGAGAGGTCATGGGTGATGACTTGCGAATGCTGCCGCCAGATTGTTGGTCGTGGTGATAGGTGCGGTATCGAGAGGCACGAAGCGGCTGGGTCGGTGAAATGCGAACGATTGTGAAGTGAAACGGGGTTGGGCCACTACATTTTGCCCCACTCTTTCCAATCTTTGACCTCAGCGCTAACCTTAAGGATTGCAAGGAGGGATTCTATAAATCTATTTGCACTGGCAATATAGGAGACCTAAGCCGTCCTTCAAGTCATGATATTTAGTGCAGTATTCAAGGAACAAACAGGCAGTCCCAAATCCCTACCATGTCATATAATTCCATGCAGGAATGACATATTAGATTGCATGAGGATAACGCGCTACGAGATAACGTACACTGCCACCTTTCCACTCCTCTGTATTCCAAGACCCTGGATAGAACGCGACTAAACGCAGTTTTCTTATTCTGCGAGCCTATACCAATCCCTTAACCAACTCGATTGGCAGTGGTCTAGCGGTAGGCCAGATCTACTAAACAGTTCTTAACCCCAGTAATAGGCATCTACCCGAGAGTAGAGCTACCAGCTATTATGTCTTACATGAAATTGTGGTTAGGTGTGCAAAAGTTTTAAGCTGCGTGTATCAGCATACGCCTTGGGATGAGCTGGTCTAACGGTCGTACGCATTCTTCACTCTTAATTTGGGTTGAGGTCCCTGCAGACCAAGCCATAAGAGATGAGATAGATGATTACGCCAATCAAAACATGCAGACAGCTCCACTAATCAGAGCGAAGCTCTCGAGTACGGTGACAACAGCACCAGACCTTCGTTCCTCAAGGCATGCTGACGGTAGAGAGTCTGGACTTCATGTCACTGGGTCCAGCATGACGAATGTGGTGTCCGGGTATC
The DNA here is from genome assembly GCA_013623625.1 of Fusarium setosum. Lineage (NCBI taxonomy): Eukaryota > Fungi > Ascomycota > Sordariomycetes > Hypocreales > Nectriaceae > Fusarium > Fusarium setosum. Next base: position 18,829 of record JABFFE010000663.1, on the reverse strand, counting down.
GCGAGCCGAGGCATTTCAGTAGCACCAATACCATTTCTATCAGAAAGGAACGCCGTACTGTTCTTACTGCCAAACCTTTGAGGCGTGACACGCGTGGCGCGCGCAGGTGAAGAGGGGCGCAGGCGAAGAGAGGCGCAGGGAGGCAACCTGCGAGAGCCTTACATGTCGCAGCCTGGTTTGTCTTGGCCCCCTCCTCTCCTCTTCATTTCACCATGCTGACGGTTGAACGGCTCAATATTTCCCTTGGGCAATAGCCGCTTTTGCTAACCAGTATCAGGTTGTACGCACGACGACTTCAGACGACTGCCAACGACGACCATCCTCGGCCGACCGAACAAAGACAACGCGATGGACAGAAAGCGTCGCTGGGCCGATGATCAGGCTACGGCAAGCTTGCCTCTCCCTCTGAAGCACCAGAAGACCTTCCACGACCACCCACGAAATGCCCCTCTGTACGATCGTTATACAATCGCCTGGGTCTGCGCGCTGCACATAGAGATGGCGGCCGCTCGTGCCATGCTAGATGATATTCACCAAGACCTGCCTAGACATGCGAACGACCCGAACTCGTACACGCTAGGAAGCATCTGTCGACACAATGTTGTCCTTGCTTGCTTGCCAAACGCTCAATACGGAACGAACAATGCTGCCATTGTAGCGACTAACCTCAAGCGGACCTTTCCATCCATCCGGCTAGGGTTGATGGTTGGAATTGGAGGCGGAGCACCGAACGAGGCCGATCTACGCCTGGGCGACATCGTTGTGGGATCGAGAGTCATGCAATATGACTTGAGCAAAGCTATGGCCAACGGGATGATTCATCGAACAGCCATCCCCAGGGTAATTAGTCATTCTGTCGGCACGGTTGTATCCAACCTGCGATCGAAACATGAGTCGAATCCCAGTCGGGTCCCGACTATCTTGCAGGAAAAGGTGCAAGAACTCCCAGGTTACGGCCGACCAAGTTCACCAGATCGTCTCTTTTTGACTGCATATCAACATGAATCCCCAACAGCAGATTGCACCGGCTGTGATCAGTCGAAGCTTGTTACCCGAAGGCGACGTACCTCCGATGACCCTGTCATACACTACGGCGCAATTGGCTCCGGCAACCAGGTCATCAAGGACAGCGCAACCCGAGACAAGATTGCCCGCGACCTTGACCTCCTTTGTTTCGAAATGGAGGCCGCAGGGCTAATGGACGTTATCCCGTGTCTTCCAGTTCGAGGTATTTGCGACTATTCGGATTCTCACAAGACAAAAGAGTGGCAGAAATATGCTGCTGCTACTGCCGCTGCATACGCCAGGGAGTTTCTGGAAGAGTTACCCACGTATAATGGATCTGCAGAAACTGGGCGTGAATACCAAACTCGTAAGTCAACTTTATCATCATTTCACCAGACAAGAACAGAGCAGGGCTTTTGCTCACACGCACTCAGAACCTCAACATGCGTCACTCGACCGTCGATACCTATTGCTAGAATCGCTCAAGTTTGAACAAATTGATGCTCGCAAGGCCAACATCAAGCCAGCTCATTCCAGAACGTGTCACTGGTTTCTTGAACTCCCTGAGTACCACACATGGCTTAATACTCAAAGTCGGCCCCAGCACCATGGATTACTATGGATCAGAGGAAAGCCAGGCGCTGGCAAGTCCACCATGATGAAGTTCATTTACCTTAAGATGAAAAGGAGAAAGCACCAGAAGCCTACCGTCACCGCCTCATTTTTCTTCAACGCCCGAGGCACAGAGTTGGAAAAGTCAGTGTGTGGCATGTACCGATCATTGCTTTTGCAACTCCTCGAGGGCTTCCCTGATCTGCAGCAAGTTCTCGATGACACCGACCTTATTCCCCGTTGCCAGAATGACTGCCCTCCGTTGAATGTGCTGAAAGATCTCTTCTTCAACGCAATTTCCGAAGTTGGCTCACGCTCGTTCATTTGCTTTGTCGACGCTCTCGACGAATGCGATGAGCAGCAAGTCATGGATATGGTCCAGTACTTCGAAGAGCTAGCAGGGCACTGCGCAGACAAGGGAGTGCGGTTTCAGATATGCTTTTCAAGCCGCCATTACCCTTACATTCGCATCCAACGAGGTATTCAGCTAACACTAGAGGATCAGCGGGGGCATGCTGAAGATTTAGACAAGTACGTCCAAAGCAATCTCCAGATCGACGACTCCACGCTTGTTGCGGAGCTACTCCCCCAAATTCTTGAGAAAGCGGCCGGGGTTTTCCTCTGGATTGTGCTGGTTGTCGACATCCTGAACAAAGAAGATCGACGGGGCCGGTTGGCTCTCCGCAAGAGATTTGCAGAAGTACCACCCGGGCTAAGTGAACTTTTCAAGGATATCTTGAAGCGGGACCACGAGAACATGGAGCATCTTCTTCTTTGCGTCCTCTGGGTGCTTTGTGCCAAGCGGCCACTCAGCCCCGAAGAGTATTACCATGCCCTCTGGTCTGGCTTGGCCTTGAAGCAACTTGTGGATCCCGAGATACCAAGTCTTACTGGAGAGGACACCAGTGACTGCGTTGATCGCTATGTCGTCGCCTCTTCAAAAGGACTCGCCGAGATCACGAAATCCAAGGCGCGGACCGTTCAGTTCATTCACGAATCTGTGAGGGATTTTCTCATCAAGGAGGGAGGCCTCCGCGAACTGTGGCCCGACCTTGGATTTGACTGGGAAAGCCCTAGCCACGAGAGGCTCAAGCAATGCTGCAACTCATACATAAATCATCCTTTGATACGGTCTTCTGTCAAAGGATTGGTTGAGTCTGAGCCAACTGCTCTGGGTGAAATCACAAAGCCCTATCCATTTTTGAACTATGCAACCGAGCAGGTTTTTCATCATGCCAATCTTGCGGCAGCTGCTGTGTCACAAGGCGAATTTCTGTCTCAATTTTCCCTCCCCGAATGGATTCACGTGGCCAACCTATTTGAAAGGGCCAAAGTTCGCCATTACGGACTGCGTGAAAATATCATGTACATCCTCGCTGACAGAGGGTTCGGTGCGCTTCTCCGCACAATCCTCGAAAAAGATCCGACTCTCATCATTGAAGGCGGGAGATACGGCAGTCCACTTTTCGCCGCTTTGGCTGGTGCACACAAAGATGCGGTTGCTGCCCTTTTGGGCTTGGCTTCGAATATCGTCAACGGCGTCGACATTTGCGCAGGCCTCAAGATCAGCAAAAATCCTAACGGATTCATACACCGAACACCGTTAACCTGGGCGGTCGAAAATGGTCACACAGGCATTGCCAACCATCTTATCCTGAGAGGAGCTTCTATGAGTGAGGTCGATGGAAAAGGGCGGTTGCCGCTCATGTCAGCCTCTAAAAGCGGAAACGATGCTATGGCAAGACTCCTTATTGACAAAGGGGCGGATATTGAGGCCGGTTGGAAGGATGGCCACACACCCCTCTCAGAAGCATCAAACGAAGCTACAGCCAAGCTCCTGATCGAGAAGGGGGCAGATATCGATGCTGCTTATGCCAGAGCTGGTGATGAATTCCTTTTGAAAATGACAGGTTTCGGTATAGAGGCAGCCGTGCGACGGCTTGTTGAGAACGGGGCTGACCTCAACTGCTGTGGTTACCATGGCAACACGCTCCTCCACGTTGCCTCGGAAAATGGGAAGGAGCAAGTTGTGAAGCTCCTCATCGAGAAGGGGATAGATGTTGACTCCCTTAATTGGTACGGGCAGTCGAGGCCCCTCTTTCTCGCCTCGAAGCGAGGGAGGGAGCAAGTTGCGAGGATTCTAATCGAGAAGGGGGCGGACGTAAATGCTAGGAATGGTGAAGATTTCGACACTCCCCTTCACATAGCCTCGGAGTCAAATCATACAGCAGTGGTCAGGCTTCTCATCGAGAAGGGGGCAGATCCTAACTGTCGCGATTGGAGATGGACACCCCTCCAAAGAATTTGCAATGTGGAAAATAATGCAGAGGTGGCTAGTCTTTTGATTAAAGGTGGTGCAGATGTCAACATTGATGTCGGCGAGTTTTCACCGCTTGTCTTAGCCCTCAATCAGCGTTCCGAGCAGTTGACAAGGGTTCTTATTGAAAATGGGGCAGATATCAACGCCGAAGACCGGCATGGGAGATTGCCTCTCGACGTGGCCGTAGAAATGGGCCTAAAGACCATTGAACGACTTCTGAGAGACAAAGGAGCGAAGCGCAGGTTAGTGAGCTACACTTGAACAAGTCGAGACGATATGTAAGGTGGATGGTGGATATCTAGTATATTTGTCCAAACTGTAGATTGGAGAGAAGATTATGTGCCACAATATCTCAAAGCTGCCGTCGGCAAACTGCGATAATTATGGTTGATAAGTCAGTTCATAGTTGAAAGATGTGTCCTTCAACTGTTTCTAAATCTCCTACTAACAAGCAAAACAAATCAACATAGCTCAATAGCAAGTCGACGAATCCTTTGGTTCTTTTATCACCCGTAATACCTTTATGATATATCTTAATTTTTGACTAATTGTTCTAATTGAATGTTATACTGCTTATCTGCTATCTATGTCTAAGCCCTCTATCTATCTGAGTTATACGACTGCCCTCTCAAGGGCACTTTGCCTTCATGAGACATGGGCACTCGATGCCACCAGAGCAGAGCCCCGGTCAAACAATGCTGTTTAAAATATCAGTGAACTCACAGGAGCCGTGCCACATGCTAATTTACGGCATTTATAACACAGTATCAAACGTGGGCACGCACAAACCGAAGAGGACGGCATACTGAGGACAAGGTTGACATCATCATCCTACCTCCACGGCCGCCAGATTCCAACAACGGTAAATAAAACACACGGAGAGTGACTATGGTGTCTCGGATTTGGGTGTATGGTTAGCTATATTATTGTTAGCTATGGAGGGAGATGGTTTGAATGTTCAATTAGTATGGTTCTCATATTTCATAGCCGTGCACGCGAGCTAGTGCGCTTAAAGTCTTGGGAGATCATCCACATCAGTCCATTCTCTGCTCACAGACTTCTTCCTCAACATGCTGTTTACCGAACCATAGCCAGCCTTTCATATTGCGTCGGTGTTTCACCAATGATGCGGACCAATATCCACCGTGTTAACGTCAACACCATCCTTAAACCAGCGCTCCTCGTCTGTGATCTTGACATTGTTGCCGCTCATCTGCCTCTTCTTCATGAGGCCGTTCTCGTCAAAGGTCCAGTCTTCGAGTCCGTAGCACCGCCACCACTGGCCATCATTGTCGTGGAACTCGTACCAGAACTGAACAGCAATCTGTAGGCGCCTTGGTTAGAATACAGCAGGCCCTTTTGAACTGAGGAATAGGAAAGCGGGCAGCGATATTAAAAAAAAGTGCATACCTTATTTCCATCAAAAGCAAAGAGTTCCTTGCGAAGCCTGTATCCGTGCTCACGGTTCCATTTGTCGGTCAGAAACTCTTCGATCTCATCGCGGCCCTTGATGAAGCGATCGCGATTGCGCCAAAGGGAGTCGGTAGAGTAGGCCATCTTGACCTTTGAGGGGGTCCTTGTACATCCAGAGTCAACCTTGTATTCACCTACCAAGACAACTGGATTCTTACTTTGTGTTCCACGCATCTTGAGCAGCCTTGACCTTGATCTGGGCCGTCTCGCGGGTGAAGGGGGGCAGCGGGGGCTTCTGCTCGGCCATTGCGAATTAATTGAGAGCGGTGCGCTTCAAGTGGTTGCAAGTGAGTTGCAATTAGTTATTGGAGAGACAGTCTGGTCTTTTTATACATGTAAAAAAACAGTTGATTCCAAATCTTCAGAGTTTTCCTTCTCGGCACGATCGGAAAAGCCTCTGATCAGAGTATGATGCGCCCTTGGAGTGATTACGATCCTACCCCGCTAGACGACTTCCTGGCGGCTAGTGCGGCCAAAACGCGGCAAAGGCGGCCTCCTGTGGGCCTCTTCAGACACAGTACTTGTCTTATCTTTGGAACCACGTATTAATTCGCTTTCTAAACATTTATATTTACTTAGTCATAGCTTTGTTATAGACACATCAACCCCAATGAACGATCAAAGCCCCTACTTAGCCAGCATCTCCTTCATCGTTGCCATAAACTCTCCCGTCTTGGCCGTCAAAGTCATATGAGTCTCCCCCTTTGCAGGGCGCAACTCCGCCCCCGGCATGAGGGCCACGGCTTTCTCCGCCATGCCAAACGGAACATTGACGTCCTTGTCTCCATGCCATAGCACCATCTGCCCCTTCTCGACCTTGACATCCTCCAGCTTGAAGCCCCAGTCGCTTCCATATAGCCGCGCCTCCCAGGCAGCGCCGTCGCCGCCCCCCTTCATCGCCTCTCGCAAAGAACGGATCAATACCGTCCTCAGATCTGGATGCGATGTGTACATGTCCCTGTCAACGCCAGGACGTCCATTGAACTCTTGGTCGATAAGATTCTCCAGCTTCTCCGGATGCTCTTCATCTCTGGCCGCGTTCCCCAGCTGCCCATCCATCGCCCAACCCAGCAGTCCAGTAGCCCATGGAGCAACCCAGAGGATGATACGCGTCTTTGTCAGCATACCCGAGGTGCCAAGTGATGTTGGCATCAGGCCAGCGACGAGCCCGATGCCTACAAGACGCTCGCGCGGTATGGCTCTGAAGCAAGCGATCGCGTACGGACCACCACCAGAGACACCGAGGATTGCAAAGCGGCCGACAGATAGAAGTTCAGCCAGCGCCAGAACATCATTCGGGTAGTCGGTGATGCTGCGGTTGGGCTGAAAGGTCGAGCCGCTATATCCTGGTCGCGACGGGGCAATGATGCGTACTCCATGTTCGGTTGCGGCGCCGTTGACCAGATACGCTTCGTGATGAGATCCCGGGAAGCCGTGAAAGTAGAAGATTGTAGGGGCTGCGGGATCGTCGACGCCGTAGATTGCATAGGCGATGTGCCTGCCATCAGGCAACGTGCCGACTTTGTCTTCGTGCTTGTCCATGGCGCGGAGCTAGACGCGAAGCGGGCTAGTTCAGTGAAATCGTGGTTTGGTGCAATAACAAATGACCTCAGGGAGTGCACTTCTGGGACTAGAGTTGACCTGCGCTACTTTTGAGATAAAGTTTGGCTCCTCAAAGAACTGGTGAGGAGGTAGGCTCAGCCGCGTAATACGCGCAAAACCCATGTGACAAGGTTGTCAAAGGATTCATCTTGGAACCAGGGGTTTACCTTTAGCGAGCTAGTCACGTGTAACCGGCTAATAGCGTCTGTCTAATAAAAATAAGACGTTCTTCGAAGAAATACATTAAAACGTGGATAACTACATGACATGTCCGGCTTTAATACTTATCCGCAAGATGAAGAGAGCTTCCAACCACGACCCTCATCGCCCGAGTCCTTGACCTTGTCGAACAACGAGCCGTTCCGGTTGTCATAAGGGTCGATGTCCCAGTAATCGCTGATCTCACTTACCTCGTCGAAGACTCGGTCCCATGCTAGCCGCAGCTCCGGAGGAACATCCCAACCAAGCTCTGCATTGTGAAGCCATAGTCTAAGAATGTACCGCTTTGACTCGGGACTGTCCTCAAACGAGGTGCGGCTATGTAAAATAGCCAGGTTGTTGATGAAGAACATGTCTCCTCTCTTTGGTTCGAGGCTGATGCAATTGGCCGCGGCAGTGAAGTGAACCGCATCGAGAGCCTCTGCTTGCGCTTCTGTCATGGGTGGAATGCTGGGACTACGAGGCGTCGCCACAGAACCGGTAAGGTTTCTCCGCGAGTAAACGAGGACCAGTCTGTCCCTCCAATAATGGGGAAGAGGTCTGCAGTGGTAGGCGGGATTCCGCCCAAAGCTGAATTGTTTGTTGATATGTTAGCAATTTCTGTGATGAGTGGGAAGCAGCGGCACCGGGACACGCCGGGCACCTAATTTTGAAGGGAATAATGGAACTGGCAAAGATTTCACTTACGTATCATGGACCCAGTCGCCCTTAGAAAGCTCATGAATAAGATCAGGACGCTCGGAGGCAATCTCGTTGTACACGGCCCAAGATGAGGCTAAGAGGATATTGCCCCCTATAGCTGCCTTGTCGAGGGCAAACATGGCCAGGATGCCACACAAAAGGTCGGTATGGAAAGGCTGCAGGAAGTCATTTGTCAACAGGTGAATATCCTACTACATGAGCTTGATTTTTTTTAGAAAGAAAGACCGGCCGTTGCCACGAGGACTAGAAGCCAGTATTCCTTCACAAAAGGAAACCTGAAAGTCGATTAGGATGGATGAGGCCATACCTGTGCAAGTTGGGTGAACAACGGTCTGCGCTCACTATCAGGAACGCCGTCGAACTTGACGTTTGTGATATGTGCTACGATGGAGATTTGATTAAGCACGAGGCCGACCTGGGTGATGGAGGAGACGTGTGGACATTACTTACTCAACATGCGTCCGTCTTGGTACTGTCGACCCCTCTGTTCTCCGAAATAGCTTGACACTCCGAGGTAGATTATAACGTTATCTTCACGAGAAAAGGAGGTCGGATCTAATCCACGCACAACACAGAAACCTATGCCGTCATATACGTTTCTAGACGCAGTCTCTAGACGCGGCCCGAGAAACGGTAAGGGAAAGGTCGCCTTTCCAATCTCATGGAGCTTAAGACCTAGACCTTTTGTTTCCCACAAGTTAGTTCATGTTCGAATCCAACTCGGGGCGAAGCCCGCGATAAGTAAATTACTCTTGAAGCTCGACAGAGCTGCGGTTATCTCAATGATGTCAGCGGTACTGAGGCGATAGATATAGTCTTCCGGCTTCAGATCGGATCCGGTCCAAGCCAGAGAATGCCGCACCGCCTCTGGCCACCCTTTTGGCACTTGTGCACCTTGGGGTAGGGCTTTCGTCCTCTCCGAAGTTCTTTTCTGGAACTTGGCCAAGTCGGGCACCCAGCCAATATCGGCGGTAGGGTAGTGTGCCTCCATAGTGTCGGCATTCTCTAGAAGTTTAATGCCGTGCTAGACTAGAAGCGAAGGAGGATAGTAATCGACATCGGGGTTGAAAGGGTTGGTCTCGACTGGGTTGGACATGCTGAAAACGTGAACATACAACCAAGGTGAAAAAAAATTCAGTACTCTCTGAAATTCATGACCTGCACAAAACTATCTAGAGCGCCGATCGGCCATATTGTTCCAACAAAAGTAGTACTCGCTCCAAGGTGGGCCGGTGCAGGTAGTGCAACAATTCGAGATCGCCGATCGCGTTTGCGTCCGCGTTCGTGTCTGCGTCGTAGCGGATTCTTGCCTCGACAAACTGCTCGGCCTTGCGCATCTCGTTTTGCCAAAAGACTCTGATGGCCTCCTTCGTCTCTTCAAAGGTGCCCTCAGGTTCTCCGTGCAGACCCGTCTTCCCAAGGGGAAAGATCCTACCTTGACGACGATAGATCTTGATGGGTCCGTCAATCCACTCTCGTGCCCCTGCAGTACTGATCTTGATGAGTTCCTGAATCTCTGGCGGAGTGCGCACAAACTCGGGGAAACGCTGCTGTCCATCGTAGATGCTGGACTGCCCTAGGACGATGTCGGCGTCGCCGACTCCCTCAAAGAGGCACCAGAGAGCTTTGCCTAGCATGTAGACCATTCCTGATTCTTGTTCGGACGGGGTGCTGGCGAGCCACGGCCAGTATTTGCCATTAGGAGGATTGTCGTAGTGGTCCCCTGGATCCCTCAAGGGGGTCGCCAGGCCCCGGGACTCGAGGTATCTGTCTAAGATTGCGCTGTACTTCGACAGCACATCCTTCGGTAGGTCGTCTGTCTTCATATAGTCGTCACTGCCGAGTTCGGCGATCCACTCGACGTAGTAAATCTCGGGCGGAGCCCAGTTGTAGACGTTGCGGCTTTGCTCAAGGTCGAGTAAGAGTACTCGCTTAGAACCGTCTGCGCTCTTCGAGAGGACGAGCTGATCCAGTCGTAGGTCGGAGTAAAACTTTGCCGGGGAATTTTTAATGTGAATTAGCGACTTGGTCAGGTCGATGGCCCAAGACAGTTGGTGGCGCAAGGTCAGGGTGTTGTTGAGTCTCCTCTCCGGCAGCACATTGGCCAAGTTACCACCTTTGTAAAAGGTCAGGAGAAACCCACACACGGCGCGACTAGACGGCAGGGTAACCAGGTACTGCGGCCGGCCAATGATGGTCTCGGAGGAGGGTATGGAGAGCAAGACTTTGATTTCGTGATAGTTCTGAAAAGGCCTGCTTTTGGATGATTTGAAGACCATGACGGCGCCTGCCTCTCCGTCATCGCCTAGGAGGGACACGAGAATGGCGTCGGTGGAGAGCTGTCGCAGGTGGTGCAACTTGATCAAAGGGATAGTCGGGGGCATGTCAGACTCGGCGAGTCGCCACATGGAGCGGAGGTCTTCGGTCGGGAGGAAGAGGCCCGGCTTGGCCAGGGCCTCGTTGTGTACGATGCGGAAATCCATAGCCTCGGGGTCCTCGGGCAGGCTGTCGAGATGAATGGTGGAGCCAAAGGGTAGGCTGCGGTACAGCTCGTCGAAGTTGTCGACGCGGTCGGACCAGCGCTGGAGGCCCTCGCGGAGATGGGCGGAGATGCCCAGCGAGTTTATGCGAGAGTCAGAGATGTGGACGCTGTCTCGGGCGTCGAGCTTGTCCTACAGGCTCGGGGGCCACTGGACCTGGTCGGGGATGACGATATCGATGCGGTTCGGCGCCAAAGAGCCCAGGAAGGTCGGGAGGGCAGAGTAGAGCGTGCCAAAGCGTGAACGCTCGATGACCCAACGAGAAGAGGTCTCGGGAACTGCATCTTTGGGCGAGTCGGTATGTTCAGCGTATTCGCCTGTCTCTGGAAAGGGGATGAATCCACCGCAAGCAAAAACGAAGTGCGGGCGAAGCGAGTTGGCGATGTTGATGCCCCGAGGGACGTGTGCTGTCGATAGGGCCATTTCCGTTTATCGTATAAACAAAGGAGCTATATTAGCTGGCATCCCCAGGGCTGAATGTGACCGAGCTGAATGTTACGCCTCTTGGAGGCTGGAGGTGGAGGGTCGCCTGTGTAAGTAGGCAGCCCGAGGCATGTGGAAGGCTCCAAGGCGGGGTTGGAGCGGCCAACCGACGCACCGCCCGACTTTTTAGCGACCCCGCCTGACCCACCTTCCCGTGTTGCCCGACTTTTGGTCGTTTCGTCCTATGTACCTAGGTACCGATCTTGCCGTCGCAGGTAGGTCGTAAAGCACTTGTTGGTCGCAGGGCGGTTGTGCTTACTTGCTGCTACCTGTGCCGTCTTATCCCATCCCGCTCTCTTTTATCCGTATTGTCTGCTTAATCAATACCTACTACTTCTTCTTACCTCATCTCATTTTTCCCTAACTCCCCGTCGACTAAAGCAAACGTTCGCATTGCTATTGTTCAGATGGAGACACCCCCCACTTCGCGAGAATGGGCCGTCGATGAGCTGGTCTGTTTGCAGGCGACATCAAAAATCATTGGAATACCCCTCTCCAGCCTATTGCTGTTTGTCGAGACATGCCACCATGAACAGAGCTCCCAAGCTTCAAAGGCCGCTGTGATGTACAGCGACGACGCTCATGGCAGCTCCAGAGAATGGACAAGGGACGAACTCATTTCCCTACAACGAGCGGCGCGACTAATTCCTGTTTCTCTTTCTCGTCTCCTTTCCTTCGCCGAGTCTGCCGTATAACCGTCATCGTGTCACCACCCAAAAGAACAGAATACGAGCTCCCCTGGCCACGGACGCGCTGACACTATTCTCAGCCAACATCCCGAGACGAGCTCCGCTGTAGAAGGTGGAGATAACGGGTTGAACCTGAGGTCTGAATCGCTTGCGCATGATATGGGTGTTGATGTGCAACATTCTCATTGCGCGACTGATGACTCTTTCTCTGTCAATGATACCTTCTCCTACCTACTCGATAGCTCGTATGCCTCGGGCGCAGGTATGACAGAGCCTTCGAATCCTTTCTCTGCTCGACTAATGAAGGAGACGACAGGGCATGAGGGTGATCTTCCCCTGTCTCCACACCCGGCGCCAATGGAACTCGACGGTGGCTTTACCGCTACAACCCCCGATCCCATCACCTTGTTCGTCGAGCCCTTGGACTTCTTCGGATTAGATACCAGCGAAAACCTAGAGCTAGACCAACACACAGATGGCTCGGTGACCGGGCAAGTGAATGGAAATCTACTGCAGTCGGACTTCAGTGCGCCCCCAGACCCTGTCATCCTCACTCAGAACACAACCCAAGATTCCATCAGCGATCTTTAAATGTCATTAAGGACTCGATATCCGCCCATAATAAGCGTAGAGCCTGATGACTTCCATAGTCCCGGAAATGACTTAGGCCAACATACTTCAAACGAATATTTACATGATCAAGAGCGTTTCATTACACCATCGAACTCGGGCCGAACGGCTACCAAGACGTCTAATCCACAGCTTCAACTCAATAGCCTCAGCCGCCCAAGCAGCGTCATCAAGGCCAAACCAAGTGCGCAAGGAACAATAACTGGCCGAATTAGAAAGCATGCTTCAGTGGGGCCATCTTCGGTGCCTTGCATCCGTTGCAGCATCGCCCACAAGAGGGTATCTAATCTCCCCTTCGCCTTCGGCCTTGTGCCGATCATCACATTTAGATCAGAAGTTTCTGACTACAAGATACAGTGTGAACCTTTTGAGGGCTCGAATGAGTGTATTCGTTGCCGAAGTCAGAAATACAGCATGTCCAGCCTTCCATGTCTATATTTCCAGATCACCGATATAGTCTTATTCCGCACCACAACAGACCCGACTTCTCAAAAGCCATACACCGTCTTAACTGTCGACTGCAGTATCGCGGATGCAGTTCACTCACTCATTGGTGTCGGATCTAGCCCAATCATCAACTTTCAGATAACCCAAGACTCAGGGACAGTCCTGGAGCTCTCGGCCTGTCGATTTGACGCGACGTCGATCCAAGAAACTAGCTCTCCTCGGCTCGAAACTCTCTATGCGCATACATATGCGCTGGCAGACCTCAACAAAGCCAGGATAGACATACGGGCTTTCATACTCAGGAGCGTCGTGCCTTACATCAAGGCCAGGGTGGCCTCTGAGGATCGCCTATCGTCGAGTATTTTTGCTGCCGCATGTCAGAGGGTTAATCGCAAACTAGTGAGCACTTTTCTATTCTCATTTTTCGTACCCCCCATAGGCTTATGTCCTGTGCAAACCTGAACACTGGTCCATGCTATGATCCTCTCGGCTGACATTCATAACACTAAGTCGCTCAGGCTCACCATGAATTCCTGTCAGATGTTCTCTGTCTCTGGACTGCGGCACGAACCATTGAAGGAGGCTGGTGCTTTGTCGATCCCCAAGCCCTTGGACTCAGCTCGGCTAATGGCGACGCGGTCCGTCTCACGGCCGCGCCGTTTATTGACTACCAGTTCTCAGCTATCATGGTACAGGATATCCTCCTCCCACTGCGAGAGAGAGTCCTCAAACAATTACATAAGCTCACGCATTCAAACACTGCTGCTAACTGGTTCACTCTATTCCTGGCCAATTTTATTCTTCTTCACACATATAGTCTTCTTATCAAGCAGCAACGGGCCTTTGCTCGCCGTCGGAACTCTCCCGTGAGTAATTTATTGGCAACAAAGCGTCAGATGCTACGGATGTTAAATGCTAACATTAACAAGTACCGCTACAGTGTGATGTCTCTGATCAAAGGCATTCACCTCGGGGCTCGGACACTTCTCGCACATTTCCATCACATCTGCAAGGGTCAGCAGCCGTTCGAGGTTGATTGGACCCACGAACCCCGATCCAAAGCTTTACAAAGGATGGCCCAGCTATCTCATGATGAGGTCGAATTGATGATATCCCTGTCCGCTGAGGTCCGGGGAAGATGTAAGTGGAAACCAGCCAACAACACTTCAGCTCAGTTGGGCATGCAGACGTTGACCATGGTCTTTACTCAGTGCCCCAACTGAAGGATCTCATGCTTACAGATGAGTACGAGTCTGATCTTTGGTTTACCGGTCAACTCTTCATTCCCAATTGGAGACCTCCTAAGACCATTGAAGAACCTCAGGCATCTCGATGAATCCCGGGTTTGGATGGCGTATGACTTCATTGATAGAATAACCCGGTGGCTTTGTTTTTTTAAGTAGAGACTGTGTCTTTCTACGTATACGTAGGGCTTAGTGTTGTGGAATTCACGAGGCGGCGAGTCTTGTTCATGGCGGAGCGCCATGAATCTTGCAGCTCGTTAGAAACGATCAACAACAGAATTTATGTGAATCACTTCCTTGTCACTTGGCTGTGTCTGGGCTAGTAAAGTTTTGTAGGACTTTCAGGCTTTACGTCCCTTGAAGAATACGACAGAGGCACATTTGTTTATGCAGAGAGGGAGACATACAGCTTCTAATACGCATATATACTATATATCAACTTATTCATACTAAATATCCAGCTTCGTTTTCGACATGAAGATCATAAGGTCATATATCTAGCAACAATGTCCTCAAATTCAGGTCAGGATCTCATCATGGCCTAATATGTTGAGTTGCCCAGAAATGTCCTAGTCTGTCGTGCAGGAAAGAAGACTAATATTATACAATTAGTATCGGGTCCTTGATGCCAGAGATGTGGAAAGAAGTTGTGTTCCGTGTTGTGGAAGCGCCCTGCCTTTGATGACGCAGAACGTAGGTCGGATGGCCCTGGTCTGCCTAAGTCCTAACCAATGGACGAGGTATCTGGCGCCCACCGCATAAAACACCCCTAACATGCGCTGATTGGCTACCCGACCTGTCCGACTTTTTGAGTTTGGATGACTGATGGCCTTAACTTGCACCAGATCCTCCGTCCGCATCGTGGTTGTCAAACCAGACCGCGACGGACTGAGAACGTCGCCGCTGACGTCCCGACACCACCGACACTACGAACAAGATCTCCCATCTTCGTCCAGACTATACATATTCAGTCCTATTCTAGCATAAGGGGAAGCAAGCGTGCAAACCAAGCAATTTGATTTGTCCTTTCAAACCTAACCTACACAAGACCACTCACTCTTCGACGTTCAAAACCAATGGCTCAGCAACATGCCCCACAACCTTCCAACGTCCAAGAAACGCCACCAACCGTCTCAGACACGATTCGAAATGTGGGCTCTCAATTTATCACTTCAGACCAGTGCGATCAGGAAGTCAAGACTCTCCCTAAAGAGTTGTCTATGCCTTCAAAGGATGGGAAACACGACTTGGACTCTCGACTTGGTGACAATGGACGGCTCATGGAAGGTATGAGACCCTGGTTCGTCTTGACGAAGGAAACAAGGATGAAGATTTCACGATTTTACTGACTTGAACCTCGATCGGGTCTACTGCCCACAGCTGTCCTTCGAGCTAAATCAACACCAGTTTGCAATCTGACTGGTTCTGCAAAGTGCCCCGCTACTATTGATTCCTCCATTGCGGTCAATCCACCGACATTGCCCTAAATGAATCTATGGTCAGCGAGATGGCTTGATATTGGGAATGCAACGCCAAATGCGGAGGTTGTCTAGGTAGCAGAGCAATAAAGGCCGGGCGCTACGGAAACGAGTGGCAGGGCAATCCGAGGAAACGCAGTAGGAGCAATGAAGCTATTCTAGTGTATTCTAGGGTATGAAAATTACAGCACCCTCCCTCGCTATGAGTTGTGTTGGTGGATTCACCACCATATCCCATCAGCGTGCGTTGGAGAATGTCTCCTCTCTTTAAGTACGCGAACAAGTCTCCGCAATGCAAATACCAATACATGAAGAGACATAAAGAAATGTATAGAAATGCTTACACATAATGAACCAAACGTTATTATGCGTATCCCTTTTCTCTGCATGTCGTATTATGCAGGAAGTTGAGCAAAGTTTCACAGTACTTGATACATGTTAGTCACGACCCGTCTTCTGCAGCCCGTACTTGATGAGACGACGTCTTCTGATCCATCACCATTCAGAGACGTCTCCTGCTACCCAGGTAGATACAAAAGCGCCTTAAGCCCCGCCCCCATACGAGCCTTCTTGTTTCTTCCAACATTCCTCTCTTTGCCGCATTCCAACATGGCGCCCGTCTTCGATAACGACTTGGAAATCTTCAACCCTGCGCCTATTTCCACCGCAACCAACACCTTCCCACTCTTTCGCAGACTCCCTACAGAGCTCCGTTGGAAGATATGGGAGCTGGAGCTCAGCCGCGAGCGTTTTCTTCACGTCCATGCGAGTCGTTCTTCAAAGGGCGCCGGCAAGAACAAGAACAAGAACAGGTCTTGTGATAAGCGCAAGACCCCTAGAACGTACAGAATCATCTTGTCAGAGTTCCAACCTATCAGCAAATTGGCCCATGTAAACTCTGAGTCACGAGAGTTTATGTCACGCTTCTATCGGGTTCAACTACCCTGCCTGTATCGTTGGGAATGCAAGGAAGATTTTAATGGAATCTTTTACTTCAATCCTGAGCTAGATACCCTGGAAGTCAGAGGAAGTCAATTTGCCAATTTCGCCCAGGACCTTTGGGCCCATGATCCACGGCATGTTGGCCTCATCAACATTGCGGTGAGCCAACGTCGCTTCATTGCAACACTCCCGCCTCGACAGATGTTTCCTCACAGACGAGAAGTTCACAAAAGTCAAATCAACCTTCTGCAACCAGTCCTGTCTAGACTCAAGCGTGTCATCTTCCTATATCTAGGTGGGGAAGAGCGAATGTTTTTAGGTAAGCTAAGACTGGTGTCCTAGGTCTAATTTATCATATCCGATCGTAGGATATAATTAACAATCCATCTTAGGCCAGGAATTCACCAACGAGATAACAAAACACGAGGTGCATCGCTGTCGCCCAATCATGGCTGCTATTCCCAAGTTTGACCGCCTATCGCACGATCCCAGATCATCGATAGAGTCATCTTTAAGGGAAGTACATTTCCTGGGCGATGATCCGAGAATATTTATTGCTCGCTGGTCCGAGTTGCTTGAAAGATTCGATGTACAACCTGACCATGAGGTGGAGTATCGCTTCATGATTGCGTTTGGAGGGCGTAATGACCCTAGGTGTAGCCGGAGCAAGGACTTTGGTGTCGATCGTGGGTGGTGGAACAGAGACAACGACAACCCCGAAATCACCAATAGAGACGAGGCTGTTGACTGGGTCCGGGAGCAAGATAAACGATGGAAAGCGACTTTGCAGAAGCTTCGAGAGGAGGAGAATGACTCTAATAAGGAGGCTTATCAAGAGGAGGAGCGGCCGGTTCACCCTGTTATAGGATTCTGGCTCTTTCCTATCGAGGCCTTCGGGCCTATAGTTGACCTTAAAAGCGACGAGTCCCAGCAACATGCTGTGCGGCTAACTTGGCACTCTTTCAGGAAGATAGACTTGTCGGGGTTCAAGCCGGAGCTTTGTGTAGCATACCTCCCCTAAGGTCTATTACTAGTTACACCGCCTCTCTTATCGTCTCTTAGAGAGGCAGTAATAGAACTAGGATTGCTTTGCGAAGACCAGGCCATGTTTTTAGCGTTGCTGCCAATTTGGCAAAATGCATTGTCAGATCGTTGTGCCAACACTGCCTGCATACAAGGAGCCAAAGATCTCAAGCCTCAGCCCAAAGCCTCAACGACTCAGGGCTTATCCCAACACGCACAAGCTATAAATAAATATCTACGCGTAATTTCTACTCCACCTGGCCTCTTGGCACATTATGTGCAGCTCAGCTGGCTGAAACGCGGTATTTCTGCACGTGTGATTGGTAGCCTGATTTGTGCACGACTCGGGCCCCGAGACAGTCTCGAGGATCCATAAGGCTTTCAATCCCAATTTCTAGGGGGGGCCCAATTTCCAATCCGTCATCCTCCTCCCAGCTGCCGTCTTCAGGACTTGAATTGGCCAAATTCCACCGAGTGGCAACACCCGATTCCGCAATGGCGAACCCAGACACACAAATGCCCTGGTCTGTTTTGATACCTCACAACAACAGCACTCATGATCTGCGAACGATCCTCGCCCCCGCTTGGATCGACTCCCCAAACGCCCGGGGCACTCTAAATATCCTCCAGAGTTGCACTCTGACACTTCTCGCCTGCATCTATACCGCACTGCACCTCAATGTCCCCACAAAGGCATCTTGGCAGTATCTTTTCTTTGACAAACTGAAATGGGTTCTGATAACCTTGTTCGTCCCTGAAATCTCTGTCTTTATGGCCGCCAATCAGCTGCAACAAGCCCAGAGCCTCAAGTCGAAACTTCTGGATTTGCGCCAACAGAAACAGACGAGAATGGGCGATGTGGAGGACGGGGGCGGAATGCAGAGCAAGATAGCCGATGCGGATGTAGGTATATTCCTCATAGATGCCGCCCTGATGGATCCAATTACTGACAAGGCGTAGTTCGCAATCGACTTGAGATACGCCTTCTTTATCGTTATGGGGGGTGTCCGCATCGAAGTGGACGACATCCTATCAGTCCATGACCTTGACGAGTCGGCTCGCAAACACTTCAAGAGGCGTCCTTTCTCGGTACCTCCCAGCCCCCAAACAATTATTTGGCTTGCTGAGCGAGGGTTCTGGATAAAGATCAGAAAGAAAGATATCAACGACAAGAGCAAAGCTAACGTCTTTCAAAAGTTCTTGGTTGTTATGCAAGTACTCTAGATGGTAATGCAGTGTATTTCTCGGAAGATAAACAATCTTCCCTTGACCTTGTTAGAGGTCCACACTATGGTTCATGTTGTATGTGCCATACTTCTGTACATCTATTGGTTTGAGGTATGTTTTCCATCCTATTGCATTATTCACCAGCTATTAATCAATCAAGAGAATATTATTATGTTCAAGTTAAACCGTGTTT
>JABFFE010000662.1:0-39605 GCA_013623625.1 Fusarium setosum | reverse complement strand
TGGTTAAAGAGATCCACCATGCCAGTCTTCAGGATGAGGCCAATACGGAAGGAGGTTGGCTACGAAAGCAAATGCCTCGAGGCTACGGACCGGTATTTTCCTTGACCCTTCACAAGGTAGACTTTGCCAGGAACCTTCCGTCCAAGTTGCTCCTCTTCCATCACGCAACAAGCCTCGGTGGCGTGGAGAGTTTGATCGAATGGAGGACAATGACCGACTCGACCGTGACAAAAGACTTCTTGAGAGTCAGTATCGGTGTAGAAAATCCAGAAGATCTCCTAGCAGATCTGCTCCAAGGCTTGAAAGCTGTTGCGGCTGAAACTAGTTGATACTCCTTCATTTTTGATTGAATAGACTGAAGAAATTACTACGCGTTAACCATATTGTTGTCACCTATTCCGGCATTTGGATTCGTGAAGTGGGCTAGAAACGGTGCTTGTAGACGATGATGCCGAAAACTATATAGGCATGTATACACTTGAGGATTTCTAGGAGAAGGTATGGTCTGACAATGTGTGTCACAGCAGATCGACCCAGTCTGATCTCGATCATATGTTATCGTTCGCTCGCTCTCGTTCCTGGATCCATTTGCTAAAGACTTACGTGCGATCGGGTTCGGCGGATAGCCACTCCGAAGCTTTCAGGGGTAGCTTTGTTCTTTCGATACAGCGGCAAACTAGAAAATGTAACGATTTGGGACCAGCAACAAGATTGAACGGTTTGCTTGATTTTCCCTAGTTACCATAAAGTACAGGGATTACAGATTTCCGACTTCCCATGTCCCAAGGAAGGGGCTGCCAGGGTCTTGGAATTGAAAGAATGGATCGTACGCCATATCCAAGGACATGGGCCAAGACGCTGGCTGCACATGATCGGTGAAATGCGCATCGAGATCCGGCATAGACGAGGTGGGAGCTGGCGACTGCATAGCTCGGGGGCCCTGGTTGTCTTGTCCTACTCTGGTTCTTCGCTGGCCCGGCTGTGGCGGCAATGCCTGTCCGTTAGATAGAATCACTTCGACAGTGGGGTTATGGAAATTGTCCATTTCGACGATGTCTTCCCCTTCGTCGATGTTGTCTTCTGGGAAGAAGGAATTTCTATCGAAAAGACCCCCTATCTGGGCCGAAGTCGTTGTGCCCCTGTAGGCAGCAAAGTTGTAAAGGAGTATGTCCCACATTAAACGTGTGTTGATTGAAATGGTCCTCGGCGTTGGATTGTCTTCTTCCTGTCCTTGCGGATGATCTACTGCAAATGCTGACCGAACCAAAGCTTGAAGCCTTTCATGCTGCTTAGGGATTAGTGTTTTTGGTAAAGGACGGGTCTGTGATGTTTCCGATACTCACCAACCATCGACACGAAGGCCAGAGCAATGCCAGCTCTGCTAAAAATGCGACGCACCTCGCGAGCCTGTCCAGAGCCGCCTCTCTGGTAGTCTTGTCGGCAGCTCGGCAAAAGTAGATATGAATGGTCGCTGCGATTGCCGTGCAGTGGCCGATGAACGGATCTGAGACGCGAAACGCCTTGCTTGTGACCATGTCTACGAGCCGTGCAACCCACGTGCTGTGAATAAAAGCAAGTTCTGAGGATGTTTTCCAAAATGTGTTGGGGACACCCAGTTGAGCCGACTGTTGTGGCCGCGATGAATACAAAAAGGGATGGTTCAACATGTTGTGTATGGTGTGATACGTGAATTGCTGGTACAACCAAGGACTCCAGTATCCCCGATTCTCCTCAAGGTGCTGATTTTCCTGGTCGGGAAAGCGTGCGAGATCGAACCGATGGTGCGCCGGGAATTTCGTCTCCAAGTCCATGAGATGGGCGCCGATGACAGCGTACCCGGACTCGATGGACCAGGGGGGTGGCGCACTGTTGGTCTGCTGAGCCCATTGCTTCACGTACGTCCGAACCTCTCCCCATAGCGTGGACAGTTGAATCATGTAAACCCATGTTCCACTTCTAGGACTTGCAGTTTCGCCGCTTTGAGTGGCTATCTCTTCGCGAGGAAGAGCTGGGGGCAACTCGTTGAAGTTCTTCCGTAGGTCTGCGTGTGTCGCGACATACTGCGGCCTGGAAATGTTTTCTAAGATGTCGGTCGCGGAGGCTTGGTGCCCGTACATCTGTTGCAGCAGGTGCAAGCTCCAAAACACTCTTCTCCGCGACTCTGCACGAAAGCCAAAGTCGGTAACGGAACAAGTCTCGAAATCGAGATTGGCACATTTTGCAAGTGTCGCTGCCAGGCCCACATGCAGGCACAGCAGGGATGTGTTGTTGGCTATTCAGCTCGTTCAGCACACACACTTGGTTAGATTTGAGTACATGGGGCCGACACTCACCTTGCATGTTGGCAAGTGCTAGCATGCAGAGGTTCTGGATCGTTGACAGTGAGACTTTGCCCTCTCCGATGCGCTGCAAGATTCTCTCTCTTGCGGCTTGGCCATAGGCCTGGCTCAGTTCGACCAGCCGGCCTTGAAAGAAAGGGTGCTTTGAGTGGCATGAAGCAAGAGCCAGGAGGGAGAACAGTGTCTCCTCGCTGCAGTCCTGAATTGAGGAAAACTCTTCCCGGTCAAATAGCCAAAGAGGCTGCTTGTGACAATATCGAAAATAGGAATCTACGACATCGTCTAGGATATCCCTTGGAGGCAATAGGCTATGGACAGTCAGTTTGAGACATAATTCAGCGGATAAAGACTTAAAACTTTCCTGACCATTGAAGTACCACCAATCTCGGTGCGAGGTGACAGTGGCATTTGCCAATCTTGAGATGCGCGTGAGTTTGCCGACCTCCCTGCTGTAAGAGATTCCATGTCGCTACTCGGGCTACCAAAAAGCAAGGCCAGCATCGTTAGCGACTACGATCTGGAGAAAAGCCTAAAGAGATGAGAAGTTGGAGTCCGTACTCTTGCCTTTCTATCATGCGTATCCTTGCTTCCAACTGGGCCAGGCGTCTCTCCTGTACGGCACCACGTCGTGAGTCGCATGCTTTTGTGTTGCTCCGACGGCTCAAAGCATACTGTATCTATTGAACTGCTCCCATGTTGAGTTTCTGACGCCGGAGCTTCTCCTCGGATCTCTGGGTATTTGCATGTTTTTGAAAGACGAGTGCAGTTCGAACATGCCGGCCTCTCGCCGGGACATCGAGTTTTCTTTCTCCTGTCCGGGTCTGGTCAGCCAGAGTACCGCTCACAGCGAGCGTCAACATCAAGCGCAGCACTTGCTCCAAAGAGAGTAGGACCTACCGACAGCCCTCGCACGCCTGGTGCAGGCGCTTGTGTGAACGGCCATACATGCCTAAGAAAACGAGTGCTCGGCCAGAGAAAGAGGGGTATGAAGTGCACCCTGCCATCTCCCAAGCTGGTCTAACACCTATATATAGGTACATGTCCTGTCAAATGCGGGCCTAAGGTCTATTGGATTAGCGGCCGGGATTAGACTCCACTTCCCTTTATTACAATACTATTCTTGTATCCAGAGAAGGAGGGGAAATGGAACCAACCCCTCCCGGACAGACTGATAAAGAAAAACGGACAAGAATCAAGTCCACAATCGATAACATCACCACATTCTGCTCCACACCTTAATACACTCACCCCATCATCTTGTGCGTATCTAACAAGGTCTGGCTGCCAAGTAAATGGGGGTTCCGACCGGATAACCATCCTGTAAGCCGGGGTGGGCAGAGATAGCTAGCACTTGGACAGAAGCCGTCTACTATAACATGCATAATGTAGAAAAACATGGCTGGTTCAACTGCTGGCATTCCAAGAGCTTGTATTCATGAGCAAGAGACGCCATGTCAAGGAGAAATTCTTATCAAAATCCAAAGTTTACCACTCCATATCAGTATCATCGGCCTTGCACGTTAATCCATCACAGAAATCATCATCGCCCCTTGTGACCGTCGAATTCGCCATGGGGCGACGAGCTGCCCACAACTCCGTCTTCATATCCTCCTCTTTCCTACGGTGCTTCGTCAAAAGCTGCCTCACTGTGTTTTGGAAGAAAATTGGCGCGCTCTCTAGGTCTGGGTGCAGCTCTCCATTGGTGAAGACGCCCGCCTCCAGGTTCTTCTGGACCGCATCACACAAGTACTTGTCTTCCCCGAGCACTCGTTTGAAGAACGAGTCCACCTTCTCGAACTCCTCATCTGTGGCATCTTTATGACGATACACCTCATACTCCATGGAACATGTACCGACTGATGTGGGCACGCATCGCATCATGTAGAAGAAGTGAGGCCTGCACAAGAAAAAGAGATTAGTGGTGCAAATTCGTAGGGGAAAGGATCTCAACCCACGAGACAGTCATGCAGGCATTAGGGAAATAGTAGGTGCTGACAACTTTTATATCGTTTTCCTCTTTTCCCTTCTTTGGCCGCGAAAAGTGCTGGATATAGCCGGGTTTCGAGACCGTGTAATAAAACGACAAGTCGGCCAGGTTCCTGACGTCCGGGTGTGCGACTTGGCAATGATAACATTCATTGTAATTGTCGGCAAGGGTTTTCCAGTTGTAATTACCCGGCATGCCCCAGACGTGATCGAAGTGATATTGAGAGAAGTCGAAACTTTGGAATCGTTCCTGTGCATCAACCCCCTCAAAGTCGTCCGTCCATTTTACTTCGGGCTCTGGGGACGCGTCCAAGTTAACCCAGACGAATCCCACGGCGTCCACATGCACATGGACCGGGAAAAGGCTGTTGTTCTCCTTCTTAAAGGTCGGTACGGTATCAAAACGAGGCGCCTTGGCAAGCTTGCCATTTATACCGTATGACCAACCGTGGTATTTGCAGGAGAAGATCTTAGCGTTTCCGGAATCCTCAGTGACGATAGGGAAAGCCCTGTGCCGACAAATGTTGTGAAACCCATTGATGGTCTCCCCATCCTTGTCCAAGCAAAGCACAAAGGCATACCCGGCCTGTTCGAAGCGGAAAAAGTCTCCTGGCTCGGTGAAGCGTAACTTGTGCGTGACAAGAAGCCACCGCTTGGAGAAGATGGCTCGTCGCTCCAGCTGATACATCTCATCCTTCCGATACCACGATGCCGGGAGTGCTCGAGGCTCTTCGTAATCTAGTTTGCTCGGTGGATTTGCATGTCCAGTTATATTCGGCATGGCGATCATGGAACCAAGTTTTGAAAACATAATGTGCTGAAATGGGGGAGATGTGGTGAAATTTCAAACGAGGAAGAAATGGTGTGAACGCAGCGCTGTGTTTCCTAGATAACAAGTCGCTACTTTACAACACAGAAACTGATTAGATGTAGAGGGGACTTAAGGAAGGAAGCTCTAATCTTTCTTTCTTTTCAATTATCCAAGAGTCTACCGACTACCGTTTGCGAGGGGCCGGTTCAACGACCCTTTCGGGTTCACACGGTCCGGCCTCCCCGCGGGCTTCTCCGATCCTCCAAGACAGTCTCTACCTTCTTCCCTCAGTATTCCATCATGTCTTGATTACAATGAATGTCTGCAAGCAACATCGTATAGCGGCACATCCGCCTATCGCATGAACGGCGGCGCTCTCCGGGGCGTCTAATCATCAAACATGGGAATGCTTAACCGGTGGCTCCCCGAAGACTCCCCCCGCGACTCCCCTCCCCGAAGGGATCCGGTCACGTGTCCGGGCGGCGGGTAGGGACCCCGGGACTCTCACTTGATCAAACCGCCATTCGTTGATAATCAAACCCTTTCTGATTTGCAGAAGCCATAAAAAAATGGAGTGTGTGGATCTTATTGTAATCACTTGATGACTGTATGCAGGCACATATAATATTGGGTATACGTGAGTTCTACCCCACGGGGAAAGTGGGTTTGCTGCCGTTCCCTGTACACCACTCCGAGCTCACAGGATTGTGTCTTGATGATTAGGCTCTTCCTGATTTGTAGGTTAACGAATGAAATGGTGTACGGGACCTCCACACTGATTACCTGAATATGGTTAGATCAGATTCAAGCAATGGCTATGGATATCATTGGTTTGCTGTCAGTCTGGGGAACTCTCCTCGCTAACTCAATTAGGTAGGTTAAAGATAAGAGAGACTACAGTAGGCCGGCCTGGAAAAGAGCTACCGTAGTCAGATGTGGGAACTTATTTATAAAGGAGCCCAGGCAGGCTCCAAGTCCGACCGAAGAGTTCCCACACTTACATATCCTTTACAGAGATAGGTAGGCTAGTCTTTGCCTATACTATTTCCCTTCCAAGTCTTGCGTGATCATAACGGATAGATCTACCTCTGAATATCCTGCCGGCATGAATCAGCTGTCGGATAAGTCCTCAGACCGAGAGCGGTATGCCGGCCACCGTCATAGTGGCGATCAGCCCGGTGAATCTTTGAGTTTCGAGGTCGGAGCCGTGGAAGATCAAATCTTCTCCCTGCGTGAGATCGACCCGGTTCTTGATGCCAAGATGCGTCTCATTAATAAGGTCTGACGAGCTCCAACCCTTACATCTGAAAGCAGCCAGACTGACTGAGCCTAATGTAGACGATGGATGAGATCGGGTGGACCAACCTGCACCTCAAACTGTTTTTCCTCAACGGTTTCGGATACGCCGCTGATTCTCTCATCCTCGCGCTCCAAGCTGTAACTGCTAGCCAAGCTGCTCTAGAGTTCCGCCCTGCATTCTCGTATGGTCTCAATGTGGCTGTGTATACAGGAATGTTGGTCGGAGTGCTATTCTGGGGATTAGGTAGAACAAGATTTCCCCTTCGGTACCATAGCAAGGCTTTTGCTGACTTGCTTTTCTGCTCAGGTGCGGATGTCATAGGTCGCCGTTTTGCTTTCAACGTTTCCCTCTTCTCCTCCTCCATCTTTGCCATCGTGGCCGGGGCATCACCCAATTGGATTGTCCTTGCTACCTTTGTTGGTCTTGCTGCGTAGGTTGACATTCTAGATGTCGTAAACTTGCTACGCGGACTAACACGGAGCCTATTGATAGATTCGGCGCCGGCGGAAATCTTGTACTGGACACCACCGTATTCCTCGAGTACCTTCCCGGCAGCAAGCAATGGCTGATCACGCTGATGGCATGCTGGTGGGGTCTGGCCTATGTGATTGTTGCAGCTTTCTGTTGGCCAATCTTCTCGAATCCAAAGTATGCTTGCGCGGACGCTGATACTTGCACCAAAGATAACAATATGGTGGGTACATGTAGACACCGCACCCCTGTTGTTTTGTTTCGATACTAAATTGTCCTCAAGGGCTGGCGATATATCTGGTATGGCAATGGAGCCCTCGTCTTTATCTGCAGCGTTTTAAGAGTCACGGTGATTCGACTCAAGGAGACTCCCAAGTATCTACTCGCCAAAGGTGATGATGCTGCGGTCGTCGACATTTTCCAGTATATTGCACAGAGCTATCAACGACCGTGTAGTCTGACTCTCGAAAAGTTGGAGTCTCTCGGAACAACCAATTCCACTTACGGTAAATCTAGGTACGGCTTCGGCGAGTTCTGGGCGCATATCCATGGATTGTTTATAACCAAGAAGCTCGCGATCTCGACCCTTTTGATTTGGCTATCCTGGCTCCTGATTGGTACGATCACCCGCCCCTTGCTTTCAGAATGAGGCATCTCTAAAACTCAATGTCCCCAGGTTTGGCATATCCACTCTTCTACGTCTTTCTTCCAGATTATCTTGCCACGCGCGGCGCTCAGACCGGAGAGACAGGACCCTATTACCAGTGGAGGAATTACATGCTCAGCAGCATCGCTGGAATTTTCGGACCTGTGGCTGCTGGGTTCATGTGCAACGTCAAGCTGCTTGGTCGCAAGTACACGATGGCAATCGGTGCTCTCATCACCATGGCCTTCTTTTTCGCCTACACCGCTGTGCAGACTCCAGCTCAAAATGTTGGTTTTAGCTGCGCGATTTCCTTCTCGTTGAATATCTACTATGGTACTCGTAAGTCGCTCCAATCACTCGGATTCCACTAGGATAAATAGACCCCTACTAACAGCGGGTCTTGACAGTATATGCGTATACTCCAGAGGTTTGAGCAGGCAGCGATAGGTTTTAGGGATATCGACTGACAATACATAGTCACTACCATCAGCCCATCGTGCGACAGGTAACGGTATAGCTGTGGCGTGTAACCGAGTCATGGGATTGGTTTCCTCATTTGTAGCCGCCTATGGTAATACTTCGACGCCAGTGCCAATCTATGTGTGCGCTGCGCTCTATGTCGTGATGGTAAGTTGTACTCCTAACAAGTGTCACCAAAAGAGCTGCTAATCAAGAGGTTCTAGGCCGTTATAGCAGTGCTGTTCCCATTTGAACCATACGGCAAGCGGGCTATGTAGAGGGCAGGATTTGGGGTGACCATATGCTCCCTTCCGCCTCATGAAGGTAAGGCGGGGCTCAAATAGGGGATGAAAGAATAGGGCATCTGAAAGGCCCCCGACTGTGATACCGTCACTATGCGTTCGTGGTGGCTTGGACTTGGTGGAAGAAACAATGCCTATCAAATGTTTGAGGATGACGAATTCACTCTTGTCAACTGCGTCGCCGTGGATCGAGAAAACATCTGTTTTCGAGGTTTCAAGTGTACAAGCGTCCATGTAATTCACGATCCCCCATGTATTGAACCTAGGGTACTGATGGTAACGTGGAAGTAGAAGAAGGGGGTCATCTCTCAGTAGTGTGCCACATGAAGTCTTAGCCTGAGTGGAAACTAAAATTCGATACAGTTCAACCGAATACCAAAACTAGCTCTTAACTCACTTGCGAAGATACCAGAATGAGATTATCGGAAGCGGCGAGTAAGCTTATCTGAGAAGGATGCTATTCATGTCTATCAAAGTGCTAGAATTTACTTCGAACGAGCGACTGAGTCGACGGAACACCAAACTTAGAGAGATCTTCCGTCGTTCTTCCATCTATAGCTAGTTCGGCCATGACACGGCCAACAACTGGTGCAAATTTGAACCCATGACCTGCTCCCAAGGCAATAAGGATGTCGGGATAATTTTCTAGCGCACTGAGTATAAACTGTCGGTTTGGAGTGACCGCATACTGACAGGTCACAGTGCGGAGGGTTTCAAGCTTTTGATCTTCTGAGATGAAGTCATTCATGAATGTGGTCAATTCGCGCAAGAGTTCCGGCGAATGGACGTAGGACCGCTCTTCCGGCGTCATGTGGTTGTCTGACAAGTCACGAGCAGCCTTGATGGTGGGTTCGCCAAAGGTCGGAAATCCGTAGAATGTCTTTCCGTCAACAATCCGGATCCAGACCGGGAACTGGCCGGGGTCGAAGGATGATGGATTCTTCGGCTTGAAATATGTTACTTGTTCTTGCATGACCTTGAGCGGGATCTGTGCACCGAGGGGTGCGAGCAGTTTGTTGATCCAGGCGTCTGCCGCGAGAATGACCTTGCTTGCTTGGAAATTGCCTTTTTCTGTCTGAACGATGACTCCTCTGTTGTTTGGGTTTTGTCCAATAGGTACCAGTCCGGTAACGGGTGTCCTTTCTTTGAGAACAGCGCCATGGGCACGAGCCACGAATTGCATCGCCATCACCGACTTGGCTGCGTGCGCCATTCCGGTGTCAGCGGTGTACACCGCATCCACATCGTCTCCAAGGTTGATCTGGGGCCACCGCTTGTTCACCTCTTTGGCACTGAGAAGCTCGTAAGGCACATTGTTGGCGTCTAGACTCGCTGTATAATCCGTGACCTTGACGCCGGAGGACCAGGAACGGTCGTTTGCAAGCACAACAATGCCACCGGTCACGGTCAAGAGCTTGACACCCGAGGATTTCTCCAGCTCAGCCCAGTCTTTGTATGCGGCCTTGGCGAGCGAGACGTATTCCGGAGCATCGTACGCTGTCCGGACAATACGAGACGTGTCGTGAGATGCGCCACGGACGTGTCCAAACTCAAACTGTTCAAGTGCCACAACCTTGGCCCCTTTTCGGGCAGCTTGCCATGCTGCCGCGCTTCCAAATGCACCAAGGCCTACTACGGCCACATCGAACTTTTCCATTGCGCTTTGGGTGTTGCTGTTGTCGTTGCTGATGTCGTAAACTGCCTGGTCTGGTGTTCACCACCAGAAGACTATGACGAAAGGAAGCAAGGACTGTTTTAAGTGCGTGTTTATACACTAGAACCCCTAGCTTAGAGTATTGAATCCTGGCCGGCTACGCGGAGGACGTGATTCTCGTCGAACCGTGCACGGAGCGGCCGGCCTCGAAGCCGTGGAAGTGTTACGCCGGTCGGGCGGGGAGCGCACTCCCCGCCCGCCGTTGACTCATTGACTCCGCTACGGTGAGCGATAAGGGGGATCCATTGCAAAACCCCCAGTCGTTCTCGTTTGGGCTTAGGGGCTTTACTGCTTAGACATCTAAGTACTTTGGGCTCGTTGAAAAAATATACTACGGACTAGCTGCGGGCTCGCGTGGTAGCCTTCAGCTAGTCGAAATCGCCTGTTTTCACCGCATCAGGTAAATGATTGAACGGTCGTCACGACACAGATACTTACAACACATTATCCG
This sequence comes from Fusarium setosum, assembly GCA_013623625.1. NCBI lineage: Eukaryota > Fungi > Ascomycota > Sordariomycetes > Hypocreales > Nectriaceae > Fusarium > Fusarium setosum. Next base: position 29,126 of record JABFFE010000662.1, on the reverse strand, counting down.
GAACACAATTCGAGTCGTTTTTTTTCTCTTTGGATAAACTCACTACCAGGGCTCCGAGTCCAACAAACCCTGCTGCTGAAAGGACACTTCCAGCCAAAGTTCCTTATCTTTCTGCGGCGTGAGTAAATCGGACTTTTGGTTGGTAACCATGAAATGGGAAGTTCATTGGATAAGTCGCCAGTGGTATTCTCTACCGGGGCGAAGACGGCAGCACTATATTTCTTTGCTATTATATTTCCTTTAACTATCTATCTAAAGGTGGCAGAGATAATAGTAATGCTATATTTAAGGAACCTTCTGACGTAGAATTTCCTCTCTAGGCGCCGACATAGGCTAAAAGGAGCTTGAAAAGCACGGGTCCGAGGCTTTGGTGTGATTACGAATTTAACCGCACCAAAAACTACAAAATTGGACGAAGGGCGTCATCGGATTCCGAACTCTTGTACTTGAAGGGCTTCGTCCTTGATTCTCCGAGAGTCGTGGAAAAATCAATTCTCGGAGACACGTTCAATAATATGCTAGAGTCATTCGATATAGTAATAGACGAGAAGAAAGCCGTCCAAAGGATATATAGCGCGGAATTGACTGTACCTTTCGTATCAAGCTTGTTGGCCGGCCGAGCCTTGGCCGGATCTAAGGACCCTTATCTAGAACAGTTTGCTGGATGCGCCTTAAACCACATCCTTCTTAAGCCACCTGGACAATACGGACCGCCCACTTGCCAGAAGCCGGCCCGGAAGATTGGCTCAAAACAACACTCGACTCCCTTCATCCAAACGACAAAGAGGCTTCTCTAGCATCCTTTGGAACGATCCGCCGCATATCAGATCCAGTACTCGAGAGTGGGAGAAAGTTCCGCTTGAGCTATATTATGCTCTGGTTGCGGACGGAAGTTTTTTGTCACCCAAAAAGGCTGCATAGGAATTGGTCCTGCTTCTATGAAGCCTACTGATGTTTTATGCGTGCTCTTCGGCGGACATGCGCCATACATTCTTCGGCCAACGTCGACGCCGCAAGAATATCTTTTCCTTGGAGAATGCTATATCCGTGGTCTTATGGACGGAGAGGCTCTTGATATGTATGAAAACGGAGACTTTCACTACAGTGGTTTCATCTGAGATAACTCTATAGGTGTTGGGTTTGGTATGCTGGAATTAACTCCAGTCTTCTGGTTTTAAATCAAGGTTGTGATAGGTTGACCTGAGTGAGTGCTGAGGTGAAAAAGAGGCAAACTCAGGCACACGAATATCTATTTCCCTTGAATCAAGTCCTTGTAGCCTTACGCCGCCTTCAACCAATGGAACGTCACAAGCGAAACGAAGCTGATGTTTGCATTAGATATAGGAGCCAAGAACTACTAGGCCGCTAACTACTACGAAGACTATGAAAGAGGTTGTTCCCATTGACTAGAATGTCAACAAGAACCTACCTCTTCCGCTCGCACCTGATTGGAGGGAAAATCCAGTCCGGATACAAAGCCACGAATGAGAGTTGGGTTCAGGAAGACTCAGACCAGAAATTAAATGCTGGATCTATTCAAGAAGACGATCAAAGACACTGAATGGAATAGCAATATTTATATCCAATCTAGGACATCGCGTTTTAGCGTTGTCAGGCTTAACTTGGAGCGGGGGAGAAGATAGATGCCCTGATGCCCTCCTGATTTATCACGAAATCGCGTGATTGACGCGTGGCCAAAGCGGGGTTAAAAACGAACCAGATTTAGCTTCGTCTCGTTAAATTAACTCACTTTGAGATTTTCTTTCCCCCCAATCCTTCAAAGGTCGATAAAGTTCTGACCGGGCAAGTGAAACTACTAGGCAACTGGGTCAACGCCCCGACGTCCCTCCAACCATGACACAGAACCTCCAACCCGAAACCCACTTGGAGGTGGATGTGAGTCTACCCCCAACTTGGTGTACACAATGTGCCTGGGTCTCACAAACACGCCTTCCAGGACGACTTACGTGGGGACGACTATGACCCTGGCATCTCGTTAGTATATTCGTCATGCTCTTCACCCGACTATGCTGACGATTCTTGAACCTCCTGAAAGAGAAGGATCTTCTTCTAGTTACCTATCGTCCCTAAAATCGAGCATATTCAACTACAGGTGAGAGTTACATCCAGCTGTAATGGGCAAGCTTTTAACCTGGGGTTGCTTGATTCAAGATACGAGGTTAGTAAAAACCTACGATAAAGTATCACATTCTAACAGTATTGCAGAATGGGCGCCGCTATCATTCGTTTCGCGAAGGTACTTATTTAGTGGTACGAGCTCTCCCTTGCATTCAACAAACACCAAACTAATCATGTCAATGATAGCCGAACGACGAGGAAGAGCAAGACCGGATGGATCTAGTTCATCACATATATAGTCTCGTCCTTGAAGGCAAGCTTCACCTTGCTCCGATTGATAAACACCCTCAGCGCGTACTCGATCTTGGCACCGGCACTGGTATCTGGGCCATAGACTTTGCAGAGTGAGCTTCCTCACTATGACCAGTTGTGAACCCTCAGCTAATGACTCCTTGTTAGTGAGCGGCCGTCGGCGGAAGTGATTGGGACTGACCTAAGTCCTATCCAGCCCGAATGGTACCACAATGTTCCCTTTACGCCGCGTTTAACTAACGCTTGCAACACAGGACACCACCGAATTGTACCTTCGAAGTAGATGATTATGAAGACGAATGGGTCTATAAGAAACCCTTCGACTTCGTCCATGCCCGTGAGATCGAAGGCTGCATAGCGGATGAAGGCCGTCTATTTCAACGAGTGTTCCAACACCTGCGTCCTGGTGGCTATTTTGAAATATCAGGCGTTCATGCACACTTTGTATCAGACGACGGCTCGCTTGAAAAAGCCCCAAGAGCCCAAGTTTGGATGAAGACTTTGAATGAGGCTGCTACCAAGTTTGGTAAACCTGTCGACTGCGCACCCGGGTGGAAGGGAAAGCTGGTCAAGGCAGGGTTCGTGGACGTCCAAGAAGAAGTGCGCAAGGTAAGTAGATATTTTGCATACAATCGGAAGAAGCCACCGCTGATAAATAAACGTAGATACCGATTGGTGCATGGCCCAAAAACCCGCGGCTCAAGGAAATCGGACGATACCAAGCTGTTCAAGAGCTCCAGGCCATCGATTCATACACTCCCCAGCTCTTCAAGCACGTGCTCGGCTGGGACATGGAAGTGATCCAGGTGCTGATGGCGCAGGTCAAAAAGGAGCTCAAAGATCCAGCTGTCCATCTCTATCTCCCGGTCCATATCGTTTGGGGTAGAAAGCCCGAGCCTTCAAGCGATGCTTAGGCAGTGAAGAGGGAGGCGGATATAGATACAACACCTCAAGATTGCGAAATTATATGAATGCTAGTATTTCTCCTAATCTTTACAATGATCCGATTTGCTTTTGTTCGGCATATTCCACGTTTCAATTTTCGAACAGATAGCACTCTTATTTGCGGCGGACATGAGCCAGATTATTGCCGTCGGCATGAAACGGAGAACATGTTTCCAGTCACTTTTCGTCCTCACAGATATATCATCTGAGGTCCCGTTGAAAGTACGTTAAACCAAGTTGCACGTATTTAAAGACGAGACTAAATAGGCAAGGGCTTCGTTTGAGTGTTTGGATATCAGAGAGGCATTGCCTCAGTCTGGTATGGGCACGAGCTCTAGAAACAGAAAGGCACTGAAACACTTTGCCATAGGCGAGTTCCGTCTCCAAGTGCTATGGTGTTCGTGAGGGGTGATAATTCACGTCTACGCGAGAAGGTCACCAAGAAACATCTACGTTGAGCCGCAGCTCTGGATGGCCCTCTTCCCCACGTCAATTTTGCGCCGCTATAAAGCTAGAGACTATAATACGAAAGCTTTAGTCGTTGAAAGAGACAAAGAGCGACTGAAACTTGTTACACTGATCCAGATGTCTGATATTCTTGTTCCGGCTCTGTATCCGGTGCGAACATGGTGACATCTAGCAAATCTTCTGGTGTGAGATCCTCCATCACCGGGTTATTGGGTAGCGGATGGGGGTTGACAAGCAAACTGTCCAGCATATTGCCCGCCGTCTGAGCCGATACCAGGGCATTGTCCCCAGATAGCTCTACACCACAAGCCGGCCCGCTGAGCGAGCAGCCGGTGACTGGGTCCGGCATCTCGGAATTCCAGTTACCACATGCATTTGGCATCGAGGGTAACAAGCCGAGTTGTCTGAACTCCGCCAAGCATTCAGGCGTTTGCCAGGACCACGGAACCATCAAAGCAGCCTCAGCTGCTGTATTAGGGTCATTCCCTAGCCCTGTCGAGCAGTTGAGCTCAAACTGCATTATAGCTGGGTCAAACCCGACAGCTTGCTGCATTGCTTCTGGCGTAAAGGGGCTGAAGTTGATCGCATCCGGTGAACACGAAGTGGTCGGATCTGTTGGAGCCGCTGGGCAAGCATCGGCAGTAGGCAGTGGACAAGGGTCACAACCGAGTCCATACCCTGCCTTGAACATTTCCAGCCATTGACTATTATCGGCTGGGGTTTGGTTCCAGGGATCATCATCTCCGTAGAGTATGAGCCGAGCCTGTTGACGCAAGGCATCATCCGTAGTATCACTACCGGCTGCTTTTGCAGTACGCACATAATCTCCTAGGCCTGCGGTGAGGGCTCCAAATGCAGTGGGGGCAGGTGACGAGCCTGCAGTGGCATAGACTGTCTTTGTAGTCCCTCTCGTGGCACTGAAGGGTTCCGGGTCGTTGGCCTCAGTCCCAATCAGGTATGGGGGAATCGCGTTCTCAACGAGAAGAGCAATCGCCGGTTCCAGGCCACGACAGCCCTTCCAATCTTTCATGAGGGCGCCTGCTTTGAAGTGGTCTGTCAGATGGTCGTTCCGGTCAGACCAGAGCAAGAAAGTCTCTCCACAGAATCCGCATCGCGACTTGATTTTCAACACCTTGGATTTCCACTTGTTCATGGATGGTGTCATCTTGTTGACGCCATGAACCAGACGGAGGTGCTGACGCAAGTGATCCTTTCGGCGAAAGATCCGAGCTTGTAAGGGTTTGCCTGTGCATTTGGAGACATGATGAGACTGTATGTGTCTATCGCTTGGGTCATCGGCGTCGCAAAGCGCACACTTTGGATTCTCTTCTGAGTCGACGTGCCTGGGCCCGAATGGGAGACAGGTCCACCTCTCGAGGGCTAGATGAAGCGATTCCTCATGCCTCGTCCAGTCGTATCTCGACTTGAACTTGTCCGTGCAAAATGTGCACTGAAAGACACGTTTATCGTCCTCTTTTGCCTGTCTGGCCGATGCACTCTTGTGATTTTGTCGCAATGTTGTCTTTCGCCACCTTTTCCGCCTTGACCGTAAGTTGTTCTCACTGGGAAAGTTTAATATGGAGTCGGATCTGTAGGAGTAGGCAGAGGAGTCGCTTGAACCACCCGAGGTTGAAAAGTCCAAAGAGCTAGCAGAACTTGGTCTAGAGTCCGATATGTTGAGAAGTTCAGGGGCCTCTGTGCTTGACAGAAAACCATTAGGGCCATTTGAACCGTTCTGGACTGCCTGGGAAATTGCGTGTAATGGAGCAGGCTCCTCTTCCGGGGGAGAGTGACGCCAACGGTCCAACGGGTTCATGTGACTCCAGTCGTTGGCGTTGATTGGCAAAGGTCCAGACAATGACAGACTGGCCGAGCTGTCACCTGCAGCTGGCGCACTTTGTGAGAGCTTGCCGCCATGTCTTCTCCTAGCGTTGACGAACCAATACGCTATCTGACGCACCGTCAAGCCGGTTCGTTCACTCAAGGCCTCCTTCTCTTGGTCTGTAGGATAAGGCCATGAATGGTGAGAGGCGAACCACTCCTTCAATACCTTTGTTGAGCTTCGAGCATGTCTAACGACGGGTCGTTTTGGCTTGGTGCGCCCACTCCTATGCCCGTCAGCTGCTTCTTCGAAACTATTAGAAGGCTCCATGAAGAAGGAAAATGAGATTCAATGGAATAGGGCGGCTATCGGCGATTGAGGATGTTGCTGCGTGCACCAAGCAATGATGCAAGGATGGTGTCGCAGTAGGGCGTTGAATGACACCTGCCTCCCCACCCTGCTTTGATTGGCAGGATTTTCATTGCTCCATATCCGACTGAGTACTTGCCCGTTGAAGGTGGCTTTCATCCTACAACAGCTACTATTCTGCCGAAAGCAAGAGTTAGTACAGACAAATAAGGTGCGTTTCTAACTTGATGGCACTATGCAATTGGCTTTGACCTGTAGGAAACCGAGGTCCTGATCCTCAACCTCTGGTTCAGTGATGGGCACTCACCTCTAAATAACTACCACAGATTCTTCTAGCTAACCTTCCTTCGCCAATCAGCTGCTTTCAAAGTCGCCGAATGGACCCGTCATCCAGAGACCACTAGCTATTTCCCTTTTCAGTATTAACGAGGCTCAACAGTTACTTCCTTTTACAGCGAACATCGAGTAACACAATTGGCGGGGAGACACGGGCCGAAATCCCGCCGGCAAAATGCCACGGCTTCACCGCGGCAAACAATTGATAGGTCGGATGAGGCTCGAGATATCTAGTCGGTTCTCTTATATTGTCGGTCACCGCACGTTCTTCGTCTGGCTCTTCTTTCTTCTTTTCTCTTGCAATAAAAGCTTCATTCACGTTATATTCCTCCAACATGGCAGCTTCTCGCAACTTCACTTGGCGCCAGGTCACGCCCGGCGTGTGGCAGCGCGACATTGATGAACTCGAGCAGTCCTACGCTACCCTAGTAGCCCTTTACGAAGGAAGCGGCCGCATGTTTTTTGCCATGACGGGACATGTTTCCCTCATCATTGAAAACACCAAGTGCGCATCTCAGGAAGAGGCCGAGCGTGAGGTCGACAACGCTCTGAGAAAAGCATGGCTGGCTCTGAGACATGCCCACCCTACCCTTGCCGCCGAGGTCACCCAGAACCTCGAAACAGGTGAATGGACAAAGACCTATCGCCAAGTCCAGGGAGATGCGAACAAGACCGCTTGGCTTGAACGAACTCTTGTCTCGGTCTCAAACGGACAGACCGGCAACGAATGGGCCAATTCCGATCCTCCCGCCCCAAAGGTCCCTACCATGTTCGTCCTTCATCTTCCTCCCGGCAAGAATGATGCAGGATCTTCAACTATTCGTCGAGATCTTGTCTTTCGCTCTCCGCACGACATCATTGATGGCATCGGGACCCTCATCATGCTCAACAACTTCATCACCCTCGCGGCAGAAGCTTACGAGAAAGGCGACTTATATCAGCCTCCAGCGCTGGATGGCAGTGAAGCCTCAAACCTGAGTCCTCCATATCGCGTGGCTGCTCAAGTTCCGGCGGAATTATCGCCGGCCCAACAAAAGCAAGTGGATGCCCATGCCGCACAGAGGGATGCCGCGGTCTCTGACCCCAGTGTCGAACTTCTCGCACTTCCCTTTAGGGCTGGTGCTTTGGTGCCGGGCCGTCATCAGCGTCTGGCGCTCACATTGCCTCAAGACGAAACGAAGCGTCTTCTCGCTGCGTGTAAATCCGCCGGTGCCACCCCAACGCATGCTTTCCACGCCGCTGCCGCCATCATTGTGCGAGATCTTCAAGAACGCCCTGCACAGCCAAAGCGAGTCAGGTACATCAGTTACATCTTACGAAATGAGCGACCAAGCTGTGTTGAGCCGTACAACACGCCTCAACACCCAGCTGGTGTCTACCATTCTGTCTCGGGCAACAGTCTTGTGGTCGACATGGATCTGCCTGCAGCTGGGACGGACCTTGATGCCCAAACCCGCAAAAACGAGTTCCTGTCTGTTCTGGATACCATCAAGGAATTCTACCACGGTGTTAAAGAGGATAAAGACCACTACATACTCACACCCACCATGTGGGCTCTCAGAATGGCACCCCTTCCCCTATCCCCTCGGCCGCTTCCTGTGCCGCCGCCGAAGCCTCACCCGTCCGTGTCCATCTCGAGTATGGGCCGTACTGACAACATAGTTGCTCCAGAGACAGGGGCATTTAGTGCGCATGATCCTTGGGTCACAGGAGAGGAACTTGGGAACGGTCTGGGCCTGTTTCTTGCCACGTCGCGCGGCGAACTGTGCCTAAGCAGTGCGTATAACGATGCATGGCACACTGAAGACGATGTGCGTCAGTATTTGAAGCGCTGCAGGGACTTGGTGTTTTGGGGATTTGGTATCGATCACTAAGGGAGATGGTCTGGTTCATGTCAAATGTCAGTTGACGGCCACCACATAGTAAGCATTATGAAGAAGTTATGAACTTGTGAATCCGGGGATGTAGCATTGAATGTTCCCACAGTGTAACCTATTTTATCAATGACATGTATACTTTACTAACCGCACTAGCCAGAAACGAACCGCTATGAGAGTTCATTCGGGGGGATTTCAAGACCGCATCGTCCTTCAGCATTACAGACGCCATCAAAGGCCCCATCCGTACATGCCTGGCCCTCGAATGAAGCAGCATTACCACCATTACCATCATTACCAGCCCCCGAATTGTTGTTATCTGAACCACCAGTTCCAGTTCCACAGCCTTGGCCAAATTGAGGTACTGTAGGCAGATGTTAACAACCATAGAATGACAGAGGTGGTATTTTGGAGAAGACGTACGAGCGAGTGCGCTGCCGGTAGCGAGACCGACAATAAGGAAGGTAACAGCAGAGAGTTTCATGTTGACGAGTTGCGAGAGTCGGTATACGACGTTGTTCTGTGAAAATTGTGTTGAGAAACTTGAAAGAATGTTATGTAAGGAATATTGTGATCGGCACAAAAGAGAATGACACGAGATGCCTGTATCTGCAGATGCGTATAATTTACTTTGTCATTCGAACGAGAGATCAGACTTTATACTCGGCAGTTTTCTTTGCCAAGCAATGCGATACAATCTCTAACGGCTGTCAAAACGCACAAGGCCTTCTGTCACTCGTCGCGGGCCATCTTCAAGGACTCGCTATATGCGAGAAACAGGTATTGAGGCGGACTCCACGGTTATATAATGCTTACTATGACCCATTGTCCATGTCATCAATTGAAGAGATCCTAGGTTCATCCGGATAGCATTTGAATTCACAACCCTGCCAATATTTGGATGCCAACTTTCCTTTAGGCATGAAATTCAGACTAGGATGTTCTCAGCAGACTCAGGTGCTGATAGTACCCCAAACCTCCCTGTCCCAGTTCAGTTTCATGGCATCCGAAGCTGACACAACCAATCGTTTGGGACCAAATTCCAATCTTTTCTTTTTAACCTTAACTTCAAAACCGTCAAATCTAAAGATGTCTCGCCTGGAACCCAGCTCTGCTTCGCCTCCGCTTCCTCGCCACCGCCCAAGCAGATCACAAGTATCAAACAGCGTCGCTTACGATCCACTCTCAAACATCTTTAAATCATGGACTGAAGCTCGTCTACATAATCTCAAGAGTAAACGGTTCCATTTGGCTAGCTAACAAGCCAGGTAGCTCTACCTGCGAAACTAAGAGCCCGGGGCCTTCGCCAGGACTGTTCCCATCTTGGAGTAGCAGTCTTTCGGCGAAGGCACAAAATCTTCAGGATTCAGACCAGCTTTGCCCTGGAACACGCAAACGACGTCAGATCCTCCAAATTGAAAGTATGAAATCTCATCGCCCTTCTTCAGTACGTCCCCCTTTTTGACGGTGATCTTGACCGACGAAACTTGCGCCATCCCGATAGGCAACACAGCCACCTTGCCCAGCACAGGATTCTCCAGAACTATGACACCCCTAGTTTGGATAAATTGGTAGCCGGGAGTATCAGGAGCGTCTGGTCCGTCCTCACACATGAAGCGGATGGGTTCACATTTCGAGTTCACCTCCATATACACCGCCCCCTGGACATTCAGGACTTCAAGCACCTCCCCAGCCACAGGTGCATGCTGGCGGTGATAATTGTACGTGTTCAAGAACGCATGCATCCAAACACCGCCGTGAAAGTCACGAGCGTGCTGGCTGCCCTGCAGCAGAGAGTCGATGGTCCATGGGAGGTTCTTGATGTAGATGTGACCATCATCCTGGATCTTGAGACTGTTCTGGTTATGCACCGAGTTGTCGTACGTGCAGTCAGCCGGATAGACAATAACCCTGTCGTCGTCAGGGTCGGCAATAGGTCTAGTGCCAGGCTTGAGGCGCCGAGCGAAGAACTCGTTGAAGGTGCGGAAACCGCCCGGAGGAATCTCGGCCTCCTCGAACTTGTACTTTGGCGACTTCTTGAAAGTCTCAAGTGACTCCTCAGTCAAAGAAGCAGGCGAGTCCATGAACAGACCGATGAGGTGAGCAAAGACGACCATCCACGATGAGAGCCAAGTGAGCGGCTGACCAACCTGGTCCGGCGCGATTGGAGTCTGAAGTCCCAGCAGCGGAGGCTGGTCCATGACAAAGTAAAACATGCAGAGGATGTTGTAAATATCCTTTCCCTCGAAGTGCTCATGTGGGATCCACTTCACAAGTTTATTGGCGAAGTCAAGAAAAGTCCGGGCGTCCTTAATGCACAGCATGTCCATAAAGTCGGGGATCTTTTCGTATGCCGAAGCAACAGCCTCGTTCAGGGCTCCCGGCTTAACCGCTTCAAGGTGGCCCATGAGGACGATGATGATGGGGTTGTACCGGACAGGAAGCTCACCAGACACTGGCATGCCTGGGAGGCGGCCCTTTCCAATACGCCCGATAGGGGTGAGAAAGGATGGGGGCGGCTGGAAGCCGATCTCCGTGTCGGGGGCGGTGGGAAGACCGGACGGCATGTTGATGAGATGAGGAAGGGCAAGTAAGATGATAGTATAGATAGGTATGCTGGTTCAAAGAGACGATGCTCGAATGTCGAAGCAAACAGTGGTGAACTGGAAAACGTTAGGAGATTTATAGATGAAGAACACCCTCTTTGTCTTATACAACCCGAGGGGTGAGGATAAACAAGAGCTAACGGCGTGGGTTCCTCCCGACAAGCATTGTTGTCTTTCACAGGCTTGAAGATGTCTCACGGTCCCACGGCAGCTAATCACGGAGTTGCACTGAGTAACTCGTCTACCGATGGCCAAAAAAACACGAGAACTCGACGATGCTCTTAGGCCCTAAAGTCTTAACTTGTAATAAATTGTGAAGAGATTAGACTATATCGTATGAGAATGTGAATACTCTCATGATGATCTTTCATAAACTCGTCTTGATATTGTAGTTGGCTTCGTGGTTATTGGTTACGGTGTGAGCTATGTATTCTCGTGTTTTTTGACCCCCGCGGGCTCATCCTTGAAACCTGGATCAATTCGGTCTCACAAGTCGTCCATGTCTCAAAACCCCGCTTGGTCCCACGGACATGATTGCACAGATGGGATGGTGTCCAGTAACGACAGAATAGCAGTCAAGCGGTGTTCAACATGTCAGGTACGGAAATCAAGCCCAAGCCTAGCGCCATCAACGTGGCTTACCTCTCATTTAGGGTCAGATCAATAAAGCCCAAACCTATTAATTGTAATTACGCTGAGACGTTGAGTATAGATTCCGTCAAATAAGTGGTCGTTCTCTAATATTCCCCCTTCGTGCGATCGATCATTGTAGGAGTTGCCGAGGCATGGCTAAAACCTGAGTAACTGGTCCACTCTGCGCAGGCACCGGGCAACGTTTACCAGCAACGCTCCGTCGCATTCTGTATAGAGGACATGCAAGCTGCATACGGCGATACGTAGCACATCCAAGTGGGCTCCAACCCAATAAGGCCTTAGCACCACTACCGGCAGGTGAGCTGAACCATTTGTCTCCCAACTGAGCCCTCTGCTCCGAGATCCGAGAGCCGAAGAGGGTATGTTTCAGCTTCTCACCATGTTCTTTATTGTAGTGAAGGCAAGCTGCCGGCAGCCGCGCATTACAGATAGTTTCGGCTTCTCCAGGAGATCCTTGGAAAATATGACGATTCTCTCTAAGTAAACCAAGTTGCAAGACCATAGCCTCATGCACGATCCAGATACGGGAAGCTAAGAACCCAGAACTCGGCCCCCCTAACACGATGCCGTTACATGATGCTTGTGCGTCCATTTTCAGGCCGCGGTACTTGCCGAGCTTGCGGCTTACAATGTACGAGCATCTTTTGTACTTGTGAACTCGTACGCAAGTGTAGTGGAGCGGCCAAATTGCATGAGCCGTTGAATTCAAATCAGTTTATCCAGTTAGTCGACGGCAGTAGGACCGGGCCGATGCCGCCATCGCTGTAACCGTCGAGTCAGACCATATCTCTACATTGGACTCGGCTGTGTGACTGATCTTACAATCACAGCGCATATGGACATTGAACGTGTCGTACAGAAAGTGGGATCACTCGTCACCTTGGGCACACTTGTCCTAGCTTTGTTTCCGAATGCAGGTCTAGAGTTCCCTTTTAGGATAACATGAGCTTAGCCAATTCATTGGTGTCATAACTCTGCCACCCTCAGAAGGATCAGAGGAGACACATTAGCGAAAGAACACGGTCTAGTCAATTCATCAAGTCCGCCTCAGCGGTGGGTGAAAAGCCCCCTCTCTTGGTAGAGTCATATGCCAAGGTTTCAAGCAAGTTGCAGCGAAAGAACGAAACCCTTTCAACTTAATAGGATAATCACATAATCACCCGTCTCAACGCCGAAGCCGAATGCTCCATCCAACTTCTACAGCAATTCCTACTCGAGCCAGGCGCGGGCTGGAATGACCCATGCTTCAGGGTTGCTCTCAGTACAAGAAAGAAGTGAACGAACGAATCGGATCGAGCCATTAGCGAAATGAGAACGTCCGTGTGGAGTTAGCATCCCTCTACGCGTCGTCAATGCGCGACATTTTCTTCCCCATACCCCTTCATAACTCCTTCTCCCAACTTGACGAATGAGAACCCCAATAGCTACTTGAAAACTGCTTGTCATAGTTGAATCCTTCTGGTAAGTCTGCATCTCATTGTCTGTGCCTCTGCTCACTAGTAATAATAGCCTACCACAGTCCATTTAGAAATGACCATCTCTCTTCACACCTTCCGTCCAGAGCAGTATGAACCCGGTCAGGTCAAAGGGGATCTGATTCAAATACCCGGCAAGAGCAGCACAATCCGCGTAGTCGGCTCTGCCGTTACAGAACATGACAAGATCACATTATTCTACGTGGCTCCAATGCCGACAGGCGAGACTGTGCAATTCCATTCTCATCAAGACGCCTACACCGCCTTTATAGTGTGGAACGGGCACTTTGAGTTCCGGAACGGAGATGAGAGTCATGAACTGTGCCGTGGGGACTTTGCCTTTATCCCCCCAGTAAGTAGCATTTTCTTCCCTCGCTATACATATTTAAGACTTATTCGATCAGGGGGCTGTATATGGCTTCCAACCACTTGAGACACACTCAGAATTGCTCGTCATCACTACGCTAGAGAACCCTAGCGACCTTTTCCAGGCTATAGATCAAGGATACCCAGCCCCAGGAACTACATCACTCGATTGGAATGTCATTGACAACCGTCGCCCAGCAAAATTAATGAATCATCTAGACGCAGAGAATAGTCCGCCGAAACTACTAGAACCATACTTTCTCTGCGTCCCCACCAGCCCCCGATGGATCTTCGGCGGCGTCCTGTCAAGACCCTGCGTGCGATCAACACAAAGCGAGGGCAGATTCTCTATCTCAGCCATGGAATCGTCTCACATCCACCAGGCCAAACCGTTCGGCAATCGATGGCTGAGCTTCACAAGTGTAGACCACTGCTTCTGCGTGATCGAGGGCGTGCTAAAGGTAAAGTCCAAGAGCCATGCTGAATGGACCCTTGTTAGAGAAGGCCAGGCAATTGTGATCCCGGCACGGCAGGGATTTACTGCTGAAGTGGCAAGTGAGTTCCTCCGAGTGGTCACTTTGACTAATGGAGTTGGTATCGATGAGTTGGTTTGCAAGGCCGGATATGAATGTGAGAGCTTAGTGTTGCCGGAAACCGTGAGCCATTGGGATGAGTGGGATGAGATACGGTTCAAGTCAGCTTGCGTTGAGGTGGGAGCTCTACTGGAGTAATAATGAGCTGTACCAATAATTACTATTATCTCTGCCACCTTCAGACAGATAGTCAGAGGAAACACGATAGCAAAAGAACATTACCAATAATAATACCACTAAAAAAAATATCCCATTCTCCAAACGGTTCATTACCTACAGAAGTCGCTCCCAGCCTCATCCAACGATATCGTGCTTGGTTAATCTCTTGAACAATATCCTCCTCAGGAACCCCGTCATATAACCCACCACTCCTAATAATCCGTACTAGCAGCAACATCCTTCCACTCATCCAACAACCTCAACGTCTCATCACACTTCCCCCGAATATACGCCTCACAATCACTCCCCAGCACCACCCTAACCGGAACCTCCCCCTTCCCACCCGTCAACACATCCACAAGCACCTCACACCCCTTCTTGACATCACCGGGTTGGTTCCCATCAGTCTTCTCCAGTGCCTTCCTCGACTTGCCTGTGGGGGTGTTCTCGTCTTCATACTCGGGGATGCGCAGCTTCGTTGTGACCTTGGTACCCGGATTGAGAAACCCGGTGCGGAAATACCCTGGCTCAACGACCGTCGCGACGATGTTGAATGGAGCAAGTTCCACTCTGAGGGACTCTGCAAGAGAGGATGCGCATGCCTTGGTCATGGCATAGACGGAATAGCTAGGCCCGCCTCGCCAGCTTCCCAGGCTTCCAAACGTCGCAATCGTTCCTCTTTTACCATTCACACCAATATCCTGCGCTCTCATGGCTGGCAGAAACGCCTTTATGGTGTTCATAGTCCCAAAAACATTGGTGTTGAAGCTGTCGTAGACCTCCTGAGGCGACATCTCCTCGACCGCACCCTCGAGGATGAAGCCGGCGGCGCTGATGAGGTAGTCTACCCGTCCAAACTTGGCAAAGACATCCTTAGCGATGGTCTCAATTTCGCTGAGAGATGCTGTGACGTCAAAAGCCAATGTGTGGGCGCCTGTATCAGCGAGGGCCTGGATACGTGCAGGGTTGCGAGCCGTAGCAATGACAGTGTGTCCGCGCTTGAGCGCCTGGAGAGCAGTCTGATGCCCAAAGCCAGATGAAGCAGCGGTGATGAACCAAACAGGAGTAGATGCCATGATCAAATGATTAGACGAATGCCTTTATGATGCAGAGTAAATGAGAAATGTTAATAGATGTCCAACCTCCATCATCACGAACGGATGGCCTTTTTATAAGCTTCATTACGCATCGGCTAAAAACAAGCTTAACACAACCAACGTTCAATGACATCTGAATAAGAGGCTTGACGCCTCCTACGCTAACCCGACGTCCTTATCGCCGAAACAACCATTCAGCTTGGCCTCCTACACTCCAGAGTGTCAATGGGGGTCAGCATCGTGGGTGGGACAAGCTTACCTGGGTATTTATTAGGGCCTATCGCCGAGATGTCAGCCGCGATGCATCGGCGTTAGCAACGTGACGCCTGATTGGGTCAAAGTGACCAGAACGACCCTAGAGAGCCCCATGGGAGTTTGGCCATCGCCTCCAAGCTCAGATATGCTTCGGCGCGACAGTCGCCTTAACCACCGACCGGGGATCAGTCGGGGATAGCTTCATCAGAACAGACGCCACAAACATACACTTCTCAGGGCATAGCGGAGGTATCAAACATTGCATTGTTTACACTCATGCATACAGTAAAAATGTCATTCTACACAGAACATCAACATGCCAAGTCCCGAAACGCCGCAGCCGAAACTCCGGGCTCAAAAACACATCAATCATCCAAGGCCTTGACGGCAATTTGATACAGGCCATCGGTCCCCATCCAATCCATCCTCGCTCATCGCCATGACATGCTTCCTCGGCTGTCCTGTCGGCGGGGGACGCCTGCGGCTCCGACACCAATAGTGATCCGACGAGCCTTGTCACCAGTCATACCACCCTCATGAGGGCTTCCTCCCGCATTGTCTGTTCGTGTGTTGCTGCTGCTCATGTTCATCCGCCTGGCCTGCCCTGGTGTCAAGGCCTTGTCCAACTTCCAATCTTGTGGAGAGCATGACATCGGCGGGCTCCTCCTCCTCTCGGCGCTACCTCGACGGAGTCGAGAGATACCGTTGGTGCTGCTGGCCAGGGCCGCAGGCAGACTAGGCCTGGGTCCAGATCGGTCACCGTTCAACGATCCCATCGATGACACCCGCTTGGCATTGGATGCAGCAGTGCCTGTCATGATGCTCGCCCTACGAGCCTTCTCCTTCATGGCAGAGTGCAGAGCGTTGCGGAGCTTTCGAGCATCAATAGTGCTCGTCTCCGAGTCAGACCCAGATCCGGGCGGGTGGTTCTCGTCGCTAATTCTTGGCAATTGTCGCACCGCTCGCGGGATTCCCAGTCCAGACGGCGATGGCGAAAAGTTGCCAGTCTTAGTGACATCTAGTGATCGCAAAGGCGGTGTTCGCTGGGTCTCGGGAGAGCTCGACGACAGGTTCAAGCTCATCGTTGGAGCTTTGGGCGATCCCTCAGTGCGAAGAGAGTGCCTAGCGCCCTTCGAGAGGAATCCAGCCTGGAACCTGCTGGGCTTGGCTGCTGCCAGGGTGCTGGCCTCGGGAACTTCGAGGCTGGGGCTCGATTCATCGTTGACTGATTCCTCTTGTTCGAGGTAGGATGGAAATGCGGGGGCGACGATGCTCTTCTCAGGTGAAGATTGTTCTGGAGATGAATCCTTGAACTTTTGAGGTGTCTTCTCAAAGTCGGCCAAGGTGCCCTCCTCAGTCTCGTCATCTCGCCATCGCACTCCTCCCTTCTTGTTTTTCTTCACCGGCGTAAAGCTGACGCCCTTCTTTGAGGCTCCCATCACCCTACGTCGTCGCGGGGATGCCTTCATCGGACTCGCAGGCGCATGCTCGGTCTGGGCAGGCATCAGAGCAGGGGCTGCAATGGGCTTGACGTAAACAGAAGCAGTCTTCTTGCGCTTGGGAGTGCCTCGGCGAGTAGGTGGGAAGATCTCGACTACGGGCATGGATCCATCAGGCTTGACCACCTGGCCGGCAGCGGTGTAGCCAGTCTGGAGGAGGCGGTGGATGATCTCCTTGGCGTGGGCAACAGCCGACTCCTCATCCATGCCGATGGTGTCGGAGAGAGAGGCAAGCATGTCGAACTGGGCAGTAAGAAGTACCTGGATCATGGCAGCATCACCAGCCTTCTCCTGCTCCAGCACCTCCAGATAAGCCTCGCGGTTGAAGTTGGCCTTGAGAAGTTCAGCTTCACGGTTCAAGCTGTCAGCCTCTCCATTGTCAGCACCCTCAGTGCCTTGAAGCTGCTGCAGACTGTGCGACAGAGCCGTATCGATTGCGCGCTCCCAATTAGACTTGTCCAGCTTCTGGTGAATGTGGTGGCGGCTGTTCTCCAGCTCGACGAGGATGCCCTGAGCCGTCTTTCGAATAGCAACCAAGTTCTCCGGCATCGAGTCCTCATCCCCTCGTTGATCACAAACAGTATCAAAAGCCGCAATCCATCCCGAAAGCATACCGATCCGGCGCTCGAAAGCCTTCAACCTCTTCAGGCTGTTGATGCGCTCCTGACGATCAGCAGCAGAGTTGTCGTAGGCTACTCGCAGTCGCTGGATTCCCTCACGAGCAGTCGCGTCCCGCTTCTCGCACTGCTTGCGGAACTTGGCAAAGAAGGTGTTCTCGGCGTCCTTCTGCTGAGCCTTAAGCTCGTTGATCAAGGCCATCTGCTCGTCAATCTTGACCAAGAAGTCCTTGACGTGTCGGTTGACGTTGAAGACATTGCGAGTGACCTTGGTCTGAATGTTCTTGGCTCGGTTCGCGTATCGCAGAGTGTTTTGAGTCTCGTCGAAGTGCGCACTCGATGGCGACACGCACACAATCATGACAGTCTTGCAGTTGCCCCCGAGGGAGAACTTGAGCAATCGAGTGAGTTTGCTGTTTCGGTACGGAACGTGGGCCTTCTGCCGACGGTCGCAAAGGGCGTTGATGCAGCTTCCCAACGCGAGAAGAGATTTGTTGATGTTGGCACCCTCAGTTAGGCGCTCGCCGCGGTTCTTGGTGACGGATGCTCGCTCAGAGCCAGCCAGATCGATGATGCTAAGAGTAGCCATGGTGTGAGGCTCGCTGACATCGGCGTTTCTGTCCTTCTGGGCGATGTTGATCTGGAGAACAGCGTGTGATCGGGAAGAAGTGGCGTTGGCCTCGGTAGGCGACACGGTACGGTATTCATTTCCTTGGACAATCATGTCCATGACTTCTTGAACATCCTTGGGATGGTGGCTTGTGAGTCCAGAGACGGTGACTGCCTGGTTGCTATCCTCCCGAAGCATCAAACCAGCCTTGCTCCCGCCAGGAACAAGCAAATCGCGAATCGTCTCGTTATAAATCTCGAGGTAGCTGAGACTCAGCTCCGTAACCTTTTCCTGGCTGCGCTCCTCGATCTTCTCGAACAATTCTTGCATGGTCATGAAGATGATGCCAGGCTGTTGCGAGGTGCCGGTGATGGTATGTGTCTTGCCACAACCGGTGGCGCCGTAGGCGAAAACGGTCGCATTGTAGCCGTCCAGCACGCTATCGAGGAGACTCCGAGTGGTGCCTTCGTACACATCGCATTGGGTCGTGTTGTCGTCAAAGACGCGGTCAAAGGCAAACACTTGGTCCTTGACCTTCTTTGATGTCGGCAGGACGGATCGGGAGAACTTTTGGACGGGGTTATCTTCGGGAGGATCGAAAACTCTGTATGGTGTTAGCGCCTGTGTAGAGACGATGGCCCGAGTGAAGCGCATACAAGCAGCGGTCGTCGACGACCTTGATCACGTTGCGGAGGCCGCGCTGATGAAGCTTCGGTGTGGGGGCAGCGGCGAGAGAGCCGTCGCCCAGAAAGACTGTTCCATCATCGTTTTTTTGTCTGCGTTGCGGTCAGCAGTCGGAAGCCAGAAGGTCAGAGTATCGTCCGTACAGTTGCGCAGCTTCGCGGATTGTGAAGGGCCGAACTCGAACTAAGCACAGGTCAGCAACAGCGTGTGATCCCCAGGGTGGGCTCAACATTACCGGCAACAGTGATTGACGACTGCCCCGTAGCGGCCATGATATTTCTCCTCTGGCTGATTCTCTGGGGTTGCGGTCTGTTGTTCCCCTTCCTTCGAGCGTGCACAGGATCGAGAAAGGTTCAAGTAAACAAAGGCTTAATAGCAAAAAATTAAAGACGCACGCTTCCTCAAGAATGCGATCATAGATACAACGGCATCAAGGAGAGAAAACAAAGGCAAATATGAACTGAGCCCTACCTGCTTGTCGTTAGTTGAATGGAGGTGGAAGGCTTTCAAGTTGTGTGCTGCCGAGCACGGTTGAAAGGTGACGTCTAGTTTGTTTTTCCACCCTTTTCGGAAGCGTTGCTGTGGAAACGTCCAGAGTGGGTGTGGCTGTCAGGGGCTTGACAGGGGTTCCCTGTGGCTAGTGGCCAGGGTCTTTTGGAAGAGGAGATGGAAGTACCCTACAGAGAATGATGAATGGGATATTCGAGAGGGATGCTTCGAGTCCGAGCATCCAGTTTTTATTGAAAAAGAATATTTTCGGATTTTTACATGAAGTCTCATCCATTTCGCTCATCCCGAAACTCGATTGAAGCCCAAAGACAACGACTCCCGAAAGCCGGCCAGTTTAAAGACCATCACAATAAACAAGTTGGATAACAAACAGGGGATCTTTGCTGAAACAGACCGCTCTTGAAACCACATCTTCTTTGAACTAGCCCTGGAGAAAAGAAATGCCGTCTAGGTTGTTGATCATGCGCAATAACAAAGATACTAGGAGAGGTACTCACAAGGTTCTCTGAGTCAACTTAAACAAACGTGAACACAACTGCAAATGTCATGTATACGATGCATCGTCGGCACATACAAAAGTCAAATTTACAGCATGGCACCTATCAGTTAAACGCAAGTAAACACCATCAAATTGACCATTTAGTTTACAATCCTAAGACGCCAACCATGCATAAGTCTTGAAGCCAATCCCTCAAACAAATTCCCCAATCTCATCTCACCCAGCCAAGAACCTGAGACCTGCCTAGGCCCCAACATCCGCTGTATACAAGTACCGCGGCAGCGCAGCCATCCTCTCCTCGGGACTGATCTCCGCATCGTCGTAGAACATCCTTGACTTCTTGTCTTTGCCCTTCTTCTTGTCACCTGCTTCATCTCCACCCTCGGCCTTCTGCGGTGGCTTGATGCCCGCCTCGGCCATGCGGATCAGCTGGTCGATATCGTCACCAGCACCGGGCGGTGGCGCGGTCCATGCACCACCTTGTGTCGGTCGTTGGGGAAGACCGGGCGCTGCGGGAAGGTTGCCTGATGATGGCCTTGCGGGCAGCGAGTTGGGAGAGTAGCCGTAAGGTTGCGCAGGGCCTGGAGCCGCCTGCGCAGGATAGGCTGGTTGTTGATCGTAGGGTGCTTGTGGTGTTGGATAGGGAGGGGCATTCTATCCACGTTAGTACGCGTCAACAGCAAAAGGACAGAATACTCACGAAAGCTGCTTGGTTCTCGTTGCCTGCTGCAGCGGCATCTACGCCTCCGTTGGCAGCCACCTCCTTCTTCCGCGCGCGAAACTCCTCTAGCCTCTTCTTCAGCTCATCGGCCGACTCGATCTTGAGCTTCTTCCGAGGGTTGTTCATCGCCTGACCAGGCAGCGGGTTTCCAGTCGCAATCTGTCGATCTTTTTGCGCCTGCTGGAAGTTCTGAAGGATGCGATTCCGGTGCTGGTCGAGGATGTCCTGGGGGATACCCTCCATGCCAAAGATCTCAACCTCGAGGCCCTGTCGGTTCGGAAGCGCGTTTTCGACCTGCGAGAGGTTCTCCTTGTGCACCTGATTCATGTGCACGGAGAGACCTGTGGTGGCGAATTGTCAGCATGTTGTCTGCAAAGGGACATTGTGGAATACTGACCTCCTGCGGTGTTGAGCCGTCGACCACATCGATCACATTTGAAATGTTTCGCCTTTTGGTGGGAAATTAGAAGCTTTAGATCTTCAAAGTCACGCTCGCCTGCGACGAAATGATTAGCCCGGAGCCGTCTGGAGTACGAAGCGCAAGGTTCGTACAGTAATAGCACCACGGCCTCGAGAGAATCTCCTCGATGTCGGGGTGACCGCGCTTCTTCTTGCCCATTGTATCGGTGGTCGCAACAATACGTGTCAGCCGTAAAGGTCGCGCGCAGTAAAATTCGAGTGCGCAAGAGCGTGCGCCTGATGAGGGTCGATTCGCAATACTTTTTGGACGTGGAGCTGGTTGCTGAACGCGACATGGAAGAAAGAAGTGGGTAGCTCCGTCGGAAAAGGTTCGGCTGAATAAGCTCTGCCTGAAGCCACGAAGGCGGGCAGGTAAAACACCAAGACGGTCATTGAATGAGAGAGTGAATTGAAGTAAAGTCTTGTTATTATAATGATAGAGTGCATCTTGTGCATTAATTTTGTACCGTCTATAAGTTATATGTACCGTCATTGTTCATGATTTTAGTCGAATCGTTCAAATACCTACCATCCCCAGTATCACCTATACCATCTTGATCGATGGCCATTACCAAGTCCCTATTTACCCGCCAAATCACCATCATTAGACATCTTGTCGATCCCTCGTCAGTTGAATAGTGTCGTGCCCGAATAAAACTCCAGATGCCATGGCGCCTCTTCCCAATTGAATGCCTGGTGTGGCATAACCAAAACGCCCCCGTCAATGCTCCAGAGGTCACCATCAACGCCGCATCCCATCAAATTCAAGACCCATTCGACGCCACATGGTCAAACAACATTAACGGCCACTGGCCTCCCTGCTGTATGCTGTTGATATCGTTTGTTGAGGGGCCGGCCGTGACGCCTGGGACCCCTGCGCCGGTCGAGGCATCTCGTGTACTGCCTCCAAGTGTCAAGAGTGCCGACGCGCTATACCGATCTTGATTGTCGGCAATGGCGCTCGTCCAGTCGTGCCAAGTATTTCCGCGGCCCTGCCATAGCATGTCTGTGGGCTGAGACGGCACTTGCGTCGATTGCGAAGCAAAGGCGATAAGGGGATTTGCCTGTGCCGTCGATGCTGGGAGCGTCGTTGCGGCTACAGCCGCGGCCGCAGCCTGGGCGCTTGTGCTGTAAAACATGGCCTCAGTCTCGTAGGCAGACGGGGCAATGTTGCCTTGCGCGTGTTCGCCATAAGCCAGAGCGGGATATGGCGTCTGGCCGTTGATGCCCGTATCTTGAAAGAAGCCCTTCGATGACGGCACCTCGTTTTGGTTCCCTCCGTTCGTTCCCGTGGGCTGGACTTGAGCGACTGGATAGGCCGATGGCTGAGAAGGCTGCTCCTGCTTGATCTCAGGAGTAACCGCCGGCTGATTTCCTTTGTTGTCCTTGTTGCGCATGTCATGGTCGATCCACGCAATGGTCCGATCGATGATGTTTCCGATTTCAGCACCGAGGCTGGGTCCTGAGCCTGGGCGGGCGTTAGGGCTGACGGTTGAAGTGTGAAAACATGGAACTTACCGAGCAAGGTGCTGACCTCCTCAAGAATGCCGACCCAACCGTTCATCTCCTCCCGCAAGGTGGCAATTGCCTCTGGCGTCGTTTCGAAACGCCTCTCCCACATGGCAACCAGCATGGTAAAGACACCAGCTGTGTACATGGACGTTTGGTACCATGTCGTGTCGAGGCACTTGAGCTTCTGGATCTCGAGCTGGCAGTGAAGCATCTGTCGTGAGACATCCTCACAGACGGCCATGTTCTCGGCCATCATCTTCTTGTCCGTGGTCATGGCCACAGAAGGATGGCGCAAACAGAGACGGAACTCAAGCGCCCATGTCTTGCTGTAGAGCGCGGCCATTCGAGTGTGCTCAGTCTGCTCAACATGATCAAGCTTGAGGGAGCCGGGAAGTTCGTCTTCCCAGTTTTTGATCTGGGTCTCCAGAGCGTTGACAATGCTGACATAGTTTTGTGTGTCCCTTCGAACACTGTAGATATTCGAGTACATCTCCATGTAGATGGGAATGATCTTGAAACTGACAATGCCCGGCCAATACCCGCACGGGAGAGAGCGGGATGTGTCGACGCCTTCGTCGGAAAGGAGCTCATCAGCGATAGGCTCGGGGAAGCCGACATCGAATTCCTCGACGGTAATGGGCATTGGTCGGCCACGACGTCCGGCGACGGCGATGTAGACAGTCAAAATGACCCACCAAGCCCTCTTGCGGAGCTCATGTTGAAGATTGGTGCCTTCGCCCGGCTTTCTGGATTCTCGGTGTAGATTCAACTCGAGTGCGCGCTGTAGAGCGAGGTTGGTAATGATGGAGACACAACCAGGCTTGGGGAACGCTCTGGTATGCACTGCAATCATGGCCATGGCCTGGACCGAAGCCAAGTCGCGAGAGCTCGTAAGCTCAAAGAACTTGCTGAGGGCAAAATGGTAATGCTTGTTGGACAACTCGCTCAAATGGGTGCGTTGTTCCGCCTGTTGCCAATTTCGAGTACCGTACTGGAAGTAAATCTTGGCAAATACCATGTGCACGGAAACGAGCTCGGCCACCGAGGGTTGGAAATCAGGTTCATCATATATCCGCGTCAACTGTTGGGTTGTTAGTGGACAGTCTTCGAGAAAGACGGGTGTTGATCTTACCAATTGCATGAAGGTCGGTTGGTGAAGGATAGGAAGAAACGGAGATAGAGTGAGAAAGTACCATTCGGCATAAGTGAAGGCATCACCCCGGGAGGGCAAGTCAACTTGCATAGGTGGGTTGACGTTCATGATGGATTGGAGGAAGGACTGGGGTGACTGGTTGTATAAAGGGGCGGACGTCTTCGCATCTGGCGAGGGCTCATCCGTGTCTGGTCCTTGGAACGACGCGAGATCGACTGTCATGCCCAAGATGGATAGCCGAGTACCCTTGATGGAACTCAGAGGAGCACTATCGCCTCCTACACCCAGATGGCTCTCCTGAGGTCGTGACTCCAAGAGAGCGCGAGGGAAGCTGGGAGTAAACTTGGGCCTGGACGAGTTGTTCTTGACCCATGCACTGCCGACCTGCGACCAAGTCTCACCGGTGTTTGGATCCGGAATCGGGTTGCCCATGTCGTCAAAAGAGACGCCAGGAGGATATTGCGCGTAAGGCGTCCATTGCCAGGGCTTGACCTCGACTCCATTGTTGCCCAGCAGCTTCTCGAGGTTGCGAATATGCGAAAGCATGTCGTTCTTTTCCCTCTCCAACTCCTGCAGATATCCTCGTCGTTCTGTGCGCCCAGTGACGCGATCTGTGACATAGCACTCGAGGTTCTGGTTGGTGCAATGGGAACATCCTTCGGGAAGCGCGTCGCATCGAATCTTGCGAACCTGTCAAGGGCGGCGCGGTCAGTATCGACTTCTCAAGGGAGATGTTTTGGGGGCCATGACGTACCTTGCATCTGTCGCAAGCCTGGCCCGTACGAGTATACGACTGCAATCGGTTCTTGACGACGCTGGAGAAGTCATCGGGGCCACGCTCAAGCCTGGGCAGCTTCACCTTGCCTGGGGCCTGGCCGGAGCCGTCGTCGTCACCGTTGCTAGCCGGTCGCTTTGGAGGACGTGCCGGCATCTTGGACTTGTAGCGCGGGGAGATGCCCCTGGAGGAATTCGGTGAAGAGGTTGACGACGAGGTGGCCGAGGATGGAGCGCTCTTGTTGCTGGCGCTCTTCTTGGACGCGGGTGTGGCCTTGGCTTTGGCCGTGGAACTGGAGATCGCGGCGGGCTGGCGAAGCCGCCGCCCAGTAGTGTGTTTCGGTCGAGTCGCAGGCGCAGGCGCTTCTACAGCGGGAGCGGGCGGATTGAGGTTGAAGATGCAGCTATCGGGAGCCCATGCAAGGGCGGAGCAAGATGTCGCGTCGAACGGCCAGGCAAAAGATCCTCCTGGCTGCGACGGCAAGGACAGAGACGGTGACGACGCAAAGTTGGCGATGGGAAAACTGAGGCTGCGACGGGCAATGGCTTCCATCATCGACACCCAGGACAGGCTGGGTTGGTAGTCGAGGGACCTGGTAGTGGTCGAGCCGCTAAAGGCCCCTGCTAAGGCTGCTACTGGCTCTTGCACTGCCGGCACTGTACAAGGGACGGGCTCGGCGGGGAATGCGCTATGCATTAGCGGGCTAGGCACTGCTTTCCGGGGTGCTTAGTGGAGGCGCAGGGTGAGCCTCGACAGACCCCCGGCCGTGATGACTGAACCTAAGATGCTTGTGAGAGACAGAGACAGCAGAGTCTGGACTCAAGCCGTGGCTGTGTCTGTTATTTCCTCCGTGGAGATGAAACAGCTGGCGAGAGTTTTATGTATGATTGACAAAGGAAGCCAAAGATATGGGGCTGATGGGTCTCTGAGGCCTTCTAGATGTTCTGTCCAGAATCCAGCTTCCACATGCATCTCTGACAGGCATTGTTCACGACAGCTTGATATACGCCGTCGCCAATAGATCAAGGCCGGAGATGGCGATCAACAAATCCATCCTCCAACGGCTCTCCTTTGCACCGGAAAGACCGCAATTCGCCTGGAAGAAGCAGTCAAAAAGCACAGAGCCCAACTATGGAAGATGTCTTAGCCGGCACGAGATGTTGCAGATAAGGAACGGAGATGCCTTCTAGAAGAAGGAATCGTAGAGAAGTAGCCACGGTATGTGCTGGTAGAGTCAGTCTCTCTCGACAGTTGTAAAAGTGCCGCGGCTGGCGTCTTTCGAGGCGTTGCAAGGGGGATCACCCAGAAGGCCCTGGGCTTGGGCTGAGCAAGCCACACCCAGGGAACTGGAAGACAGGTATGATGATTCTGTGGCGTGGCGTGGACCCGAGTCGAGGCCGGGGATCCCGTTGATTTTGTGCGCCCAAGATAGTGAAGTGGTTGATGACGAGGCAACAAGAAGCAAGGGAGTCGACGGAGAGAGGAATAATCATCAACGGGCGCGAGGCAAAAGAAAGCGACAAGACGCCCTGTGAGCAAGATTGTCTTGGCGGTTCTTCGAGTCTGCTTCCAATAAGCTCGAGCACACTTCCATGCAAGCCATGCTCTCAACCCCTCGATGACCGCTGCTCCCTCCTTCGCTACAGACCTACCTTACCCAAGTATGATCCATGTGCATGTCATTCTGCATCCAGCCAGCCCTACCGATGTCGATGTGCCCTTGCTTGTCGCCCTGCCTCGGTGCTGTGCCTTGCCGACTGCCGGTTGATTTGACCCGCTCCCGCTACGGCATCTGTCAACCTTGAATTGCTGTGGCGCCGGCCCAGGGTCGGCGATTATGAGGGAAACGGTGGGAGCGGAACTCTGCTCCGCACGATGGTGGTGAGAGCAGGGGAGCAAACAACTTGGGAGAGCTGGTAGAGCTCGGCTGCTGTCCAACGGGTGACGTAAAAGTGCAAAGTCAAAGACAATGAAAGCAGAGAGATTAGTAAATCTCTCAACTCGTCCTGATCGGAACGAAGAGATGCCGAGATTCGTGACGTGGTTGTAAGAGTCGAGTCTTGATTTGAGTCCAGTAGTGTCCAAGTGCAAGAGCAGACGAGATGAAGCAATAGGCGATCCGGTGTTAGTAGGACAGTGTAATAACAGTGCGAAACATGTGACGCTCTAGACTGTACGTCACGTCCAATGCCCCGCCGCACCGTCCATCCTGTCGAACCTTACCCCTCCACACCAAAAGATCAGAGATCGCATCTGCGAACCTCGTGTGACGGCTGACAACGAGACAATAACGACGACGACGACAGCGATAACGTTCTCACGTCATATCGAAACAAGGTTTCCAAGAAGTCCCCTCGAACTTTTGTCGCGCCAGCCTAGTTCAACGAAAACCTCCGAACCACCACTCAGAATCCCCTCGGAGCTCTGCCAACCATGTCCCTCGAAACCGTGACCCTCGAACACCTGCCAGACTCCTACAGGGTCCACGCCGCCTTGTTCCGCGACGTACAGAATGCGGCCTTTTTGCACCAACAGCTCCTCGGCCGGAACCCCGAGTTCGAGTACGCCTTTATCGACGCTTCAGTGGTGAGTTCCGGTCCGATGACTCTCTTGCCGTGCTTGCGTGTAATCGGGGTACGCGACTTGGCCATTGCTGACACGCAAGTCTTTATCAGGTCATCTCCCGGCTTCAATTATTATCCGCCGTATTCAAGGCCACGTCGGCGGCCGTGAATGGAGTGTTGAGGACCCCCAATGTTCACTCCGAGATTGTCTCTTCCATGAGCTCATCAAATAACGTACTATCGCCCTTGTCTATCGATGACTGTTTGTCCGAGGCTGACCCGTGATGTTTAGATTGCTGATGCTTACCGCCGTTATGGTATCTCGCCCTCAACCAAGGACCTCATAGTGGTCAAAGTCACCTTCCCAACAAACGATGGTGCCCAGCCTCTCACCCATGACCAGATCTGGAAACATCTCAAGGCCAATGTTGAGGGAGAAGCACTATCTATCACAGACGAGCAAATTGCTACCACCACTGACGTACTTAAGGTGCGCAAGTACTACAAGTTGAACGGCCTCAAGTGGCTCGATGACATCCAGGACGACAAGGTCAGGAACAAGGAGATGGAGTCACTCGTCATCAGCGCAATGGCTCTGCGTGGAGTTTGAACATGAATTCGCACAATCACTAAACTGTCATCGCCAAGAGTAAAACGTAAGTCATGTCTTCATCTATGCTTTGTCTACCTCAAGCATTGAGATCTTAAGCGCCCCGGACTCCTGATCGCTACCCATGATGCAAAATAAGAGTGTAAAAACCATGATATCAATTTCCTTTTCCTTCTTCCCTTCTCCCTTTTACCCCTTCCTTTCTTTATGCCAGACCGACGACGCTTTTGCATCGTCGGACCAGCTCGGTCCAGAGAGCATCCCGGCTACCTCTGGTGCGTTGCACAGCGTCCTTGTTCTCGTGCGCCCGTCGATGCAGGTACTTCATACACTCGCCAGTAGTTCCCCAGACGAGGTACTTGTAAGCGGGCAGGACCTTGGCCTTGTCTGTCTGACCGGCTTCGACAAGCTCGCAGCTGACCTCATCAGCCATGCCCTGAAGCTGGGCAAAGGCAATATCCGACTTGGCGCGTCCGGCATCGCAGATGGCACGACTGCGGCGAACTGACTCAGCATTGTGTGAGGCAATGACGAGACTGGTAGCGGGGTATTTGCCCTCGCCCTTGACATCGACATTCCATTGACGAGTGAGGACGCTTGCAGCAAGAGAGTCGTAGCAGGCGTCGGTATCCTCCTTGGTGTCGTGGAAGAGCTCGCGAGGGTCAGAGTTCAGATAAGCGCCACGGACTAGCTTGACACCGAGGGCAAAGTTCTCAACCTGAGCGAGGGCAAGGTGGCGGGAGAGAACCTCGGGGCAGTTCTTCTTGTAAGCTTGATAGGTGCCGAAGATGACAGCCTCACCAAGGCCCTTGTTGTACTTGCGGGTGAACTCGAGGGTCCAGTCGTCAATGCCATCCTGGAGCATGTCCTGCTCAGCGTCGAAGAGGAGGCGGACACCGCGCTCGTGGGCAAGTTCGCAAATGGAGTCGATGGCTTTGTACAGGGCAGGGCTGGGGGGAAGGCGATCCTTGAGCTGATACAGAGCAATGCTGCCGGCGCCAGTGAACTTGAGCGCTACAAAGTCACCAGGCTCGGCGAGCCGCACAGTCTCGAGAGTACCGTTGGCCCAAGGCAGGATCTCGTTCTGGATGCACTCCTCGGTCTCCATGGCGCCGTTCTTCAGCGACTTGGCCTGGTCATCGGTGAGGACGACCTCGCGGGCGTAGTTGAGAATCACGCCCGTGAAGCCAATCTTCTTGAGCCCGGCGATCGTGCCCTTGACCTCGGCGGGGGTCTCGCCAGCGCAGAACTGGGCATAGAAGGTCTTCTTGAGGAAGAGTCGGAGAAGCGGGTTCGTGTCAGGGTTGAGGATGGCATTCTTGGTGTTGGCTAGGACGCCCATAATGCGCAGCGACGGGGGCAGCAGCAGAGGTGACGACGACACGGTCATGGTGGCTAGGGAGCGTAGGATCATGCTCAAGGGCAGGACGGAGAGGGGCGCACGCCCGGTGCCGACTGGGGGAGGCATCGGGTCGGGGATGGGGTGCTCGGCGATGGTGG